>PVKM010040909.1:0-13301 GCA_004027735.1 Carollia perspicillata
TTCATCCCCAGCATCTGACTCAGTGACATTTTATGATCTTTGCTGCCACAGCGACTGTGTTTTCCATTTATATTGAACTCTAGGTCGTCTCTGGGGCTTCTTTCCCACTCACTACAGGTATAACTTCCTTTTGCTTAAATATCCTCATCTTTGAAATGAGGGTTATGGTTAGGATTACATAAAATAATGTAAGACCCTCAGTGCAGTTTCCGGAATGTAGGCATTCAGTTCATGGTAATTATTTTACTATGACTTTGATCTCTTGTGCCTATGTAGTGACACCTGCCTCACCTGATGGCAGCCATCCACCAGCTCATCCCCTCTGCAGAGAATACCTACACACTGAAAGATAAAGGCCCCCCTTCATGAATTTCCACCTTTACCCTCCCTAGGGACTGAAGCAACATTCTGGAAGCCAAGTTTAGCTAGGATCTTTGAAAATGATCCCCCCAAATTCTATATTGATCTCTGGATTTTCAATATCACTAGCCTCCTCACTGAATCTCTTCCTGGAGTTGGTGATAAGCTCCTGACCAGAAAGAAGCTTCTGCATGTAGAACATTTGTCGACTGGCTGAGCCCCCAGGGCTGATTGTCCCGGGTGGACTCCATCAATGAACACCTTCTGTGGTGCCGAAGACCTTCAGCAGAGGATCCTGTTGCACCAGAGAGACTCAGAGATCTGAGTTCTGGTCCTTCGTCTGTCATGTAGAGGCTAGTGACTTTGAACAAATCTCTTCAAGTCTCTCTGTCTCTGTATCCTTATCAGTAAAATGAGAAGGATTGAATAGATCATGTCTATGTTTCGTTGCAGCTAAAATATTCTTTGATTCCCTGAATCTGTGTTTAGGGTATCCTTCAGTCTGGATCCCAGCAGAAACCAGCTGGCACATTCAAAGTGGAAATTTAAGGAGAACTTAATAAAAGAACTATTTACAAAGATGTGGGTAGGGTGTGGGGAAACCACAAAGGATAATGTAGCACAACCCCAAGGCTGGTAATAGCAGAAAACCACAACCATTCATAAAGTTTCCAGAATCCAAAAAGAAAGGCAGGTGGAGAGGATCACCTAACAGGAGTGGTAGCCTTTGTGGAGGAGGCAGCCAGCTAAGGAAATCTCACCCTATGGGAAGGGACCCAACAGAATTTCTACTCTCCCCCACCAGTCTCCCACTGATGCTCCTCAACAACCAGCCAGCTGGAATCCAGAAAACAACAGGGCTCACTGACGAGAGCCTTACAGGTCAGCCTCACCAAGTACAGTGTGGGGTGGGGAAGGATAGAGAGCAGATTCAGAGGGGCAATCAGAAAATGTCCAGCCCACGGGGATGCTGATGACATTTAATCAGAACCTGGGTTCAGAGAGCCTTTTTGTACATGATGAGTTATAGCTATATAGACATAATCATTTTTATTGTCTAACAGAGTTTTGCTGATCCCTTGACATTCTGGTTAATGTAAATCATTTGCAGTTCTTGAAAGAAATGGCATTGTTACAACCAGCTCTGCCAAACATTAAGATCAAAGCCACAGGTTAGTGAAATCTGATTTTTTTTTATGTTACTAGATAGTCTTTTTGCGAAATAACTTATGGCAACATAAAATATTTAATGTCGTGTAATAACTTATGCACCTTATTTTGAAAACATTTTTGATTAGATGACCTACAGAGTATCCTTTTGAGAATAGTCTAAATTATTATTATCCAATTCTTATGTAGATTTATAATTAATCTAACAACTATGATCTGACCATGAATATGCCTTTGCCATCTGGTAGCTTTCCCCTGAATTTGATCATGAATAATACATAACCATCTGACAGTTGAATCGAATCCACAATGCAGATTCATCTATAGTATGCTAATTTGCATTCTCCATCATTTTCATCTAATTCTTACCCTGAGTTTTTTCATTGAGTTTCAGACACCCAGGGAACAATCTACCTACACATGAGGCCATATGGGATGCAGTGTATATTCTCCAGTGTCCTGGGTCTGATCCTAATTGTCACCAGCTGAGCCAAAATGTGCCACTCCAAACATGGGCAGGGGTGCTCTTGGGCATTCGTAAGATGGTTAATGGGGCTTTCAGGATGGTCTTGCTGACAGTGTGTGTTTTAATTAGACTTCTAAGTGCACATTTATTTTTCCCACTAGACCAGTCCTACATGTGGGTGAAAGAGACAGCCATATGACTACAGGTGTCAAATAGTGGCTGGTGAGCATGACCACCTTAAAAGAAGTGAAGTGTGAGAATTTAAAATTATAAGCCAAACAAAACATTGCCCACCTGACCTCCTCACCTGCACTTCTTTTGTGTTACACCTGCACTCATCTCCTGTGAGTTGGTACTCTCCTGTGACTTCTTTTGCTAGGCCCTTCTGGGTTGGTGGACACTGTTAAAATCTCTACTTCACATGCCTTATTTATACACATTCTAGTTCAAATGCTAATAGTAGACAGTGCTCATCAACATGAAAAGTATTTCTCAGCCCAATTTGTTTGACAGACCATCAGGTTACAAATTTTGTTTTATATGGTTATTAAGATATTTCTCTCCATCAATCTGGGCATTCCAGGAAGCGGAGCCTAGGATATTTGCAATTCACAGTCATGATCCAGTTCCCTTAACAATTAGTTCTACATTCCCTATAAAATCTCTAATGTTATGGTTGGGAATAAGAAAGCCTGCATGGTAATTTAATGCTGACAGAAATCTATGAATAAAGTTTTGTAGTTGTTGGTTTTGAAGTGACAGTAAACTCGTGACATTTATATTTGAAAGGAGTGCCACCTGAATTTGAAAGTGACTACAGTTTATACATATAAGTGTGAGGGTGAGCAGTTTATTCCACACTGTGTGCTCATCAAAGTTGGCCTTTGATTTATTTTTTTTACTGTGAGTAGCAGATCCTGCAGTTCCACTTTGATTAAACCTGCTTATTTCAATCTAACCAGAGTCATTGATGAAAAGTCACTGCATTAATTGTTGAGGCTATGGCCCAGTTCCTTTTGCATGGATCTGGACATGTGACCACCCCGTTCTGTCCACAGCTAACTGATGGGAAGATGACCTAACTCAAGGCTATAGCACAAGCAACCTACAAGTCAACCAATGACCCACAAGGTGGACTAAAGTTTTGCCCATCAGAGAAGAAGCCATGGAACAAACTCATTTAATATCAAATCTTGGGGAGTTGGAGAGTCAGATGTAGAGATAGGACAGTTAGTGATAGGGAAAGAAACTGAGGGAGGGGAGTAAACAGAAGCCAAAAGCAGGCAGAAGCCATAATAATGTAAAAAGAGTGACATGAGCAGTTGGAGCTGAGACAGTTGGATTCAACCCGCAGTGGTTAGTCAGAAGCAAGAGGATGGGCATGTACCGCTTGGCAATGGGATAAACAGCCATGATGCTGAGCTGCCGTTCATCTCGAGTAACCTTGCAGCATTGGGGCCGGGAGGCAGGTGGTGCTGGTTAAATCGCCCATTCATCTACTTATGCTATTTGTCTAACCCCTAATCGCACTTAAGGTAGCAATCCTGAAACAAACAAAAAAAAAACCTATTTAATCATATATTTTCTTTAAAAAAATTAATTTATTGGGGTGGCATTGGCTAATATAATTATACAAGTTTCAAGTGTATGGTTTTATGATATATTATCTGTACATTGCATTGTGCATTTACCACCCAAAGTCAAATCTCCTTGCATCACTAATCATGTATTTTCGAAATAAATTGTGAAAGTTAGTAAATTTAAAAAGTAGAATAGAATCTTTTCTGAATTATCTAATTCAATCTTGTTAATAGTGATATAGACCTATAATTCTTATCATTGTTTTGTACTCACCATCTGCAATCTAACCTCTCTGCCCTATTTATCTAATCAGTGCTTCTGAAAGGGGGCACTGTTAGTTTTGGGAGGGACAATTCTTCACTGAGAGGTCTCTTCCGTGATTGCAAGGCATTTAGCATCCCTAGTCTATGTGACTTTCCCTCTTCCCCACTGCAACATTGAAAAATAAATCTACACATTTCCAAATGTCCGCTAGGGGGCAGTACTGGTTGGATAAGAACTGGAGCTAAGCCTTCCCATTTGTCAAGGGGCAGTACGAATCAAATCTTTAATTCTTTGATTATTTGAGACTATTGATTTCTGTACCTTCTTTGAATTCCAACTGCATTTAGAGTCAATAAAACATCACTGACTTCTGAATTATACTTTAATTGCTTCATGTATGTTGGTTTGTCTTCTCAGTTTGATCATAAATTTTTTAAAGCCAACAAAAATCTAAGAAGTTTCCTGCATCCCACATAGTGCCTTACATGCTCCTGAGTACTTAATGACTTCTTCAGCAACGGTTCCCACCACATCTCTACCTCTGCCCCTTGACCCTCTAGCAATCAGACGAGGCTCTTCAGAGCTCCCTGAGCATATCCTGTGTCAGTCACCACTACGTCACCACATATACTGTATTTTTTTGCATATGAGTGTACTGAAAATGACCTTCTTCAAGGTGAAATCCTACCCAATCTTCAAATTCCAGGCTTCTGGCTAATTACTCCTTTTTCTATAGTTTGCATGAACATCTATTGACATAGAACTTCTCTGTTTATCTGTTTCTTCTTCCTAAAGAGGGCAGAAACTGTTTCTAGACCATTTCCCTAACTCTTAGAATGATTATTGGTAGGTCCTCTGTAGAAATCAAATAAGCGTTTTTTTTATTATACGTGGTTATGCAATGTTTTTACATTTTTAAGTTAAATCATTTTTATTGTTATTTTATTATAGTTGCCCCAATTTTTCCCCCATTGCTTTCCCCTGCCCAACCCAACCACTGCTTCCACAGTCAATCCCCACAGTTGTCCATGGGTCATTCATGTCCTTGGGTCATTCATACATGTTCTTTGTCTAGTCCCTTCCCCTTCGTTCCACCATTATCCCCTTCCCCCTCCCCTCTGTTCATTTTTATTCCATATTTCCATGCCCCTAAATTTTGGAAAAGCTGCAGTTTATATGTGAGTGAGTGAGTCTGAGGCAAAATGGGCCAAATACCTGTAGTTTTAGGGGCTCTCCTTTGGAAAAAGGATTCAAATTATTTACTTTATCTCCCTGATTAGCTTTTCATGTGATCAAAATATTTAGTTAAGCTGGTGAGAGTGGTACTCTGTCTTGCTTCAACCCTGAAGGTAGATAATAATAACATTGACCATTGACCCCACCCTTCCTCTGTTCCTAGTACTGTAATATATTACATCTATTATTTCTATTTCACACCACAACTTTGGAAGGGAAATATTCCATATTTCCATGCCTATAGTTCTATTGTGCTCATTAGTTTATTTTGTTCATTAGATTCCTCTTATAAATGAGATCATATGGTATTTGTCTTTCACCAACTGGCTTATTTCACTTGGCATTATATTTTCCCCTCCATGAATGCTGCTGCAAAAGCATGCCAAGTGCTGGAAACAATGTAATTGCCCATCAGTATGGACACTAATGGACACTTATGAATGGATCAAAACACCATGGTGCATTTACTCAATGGAATATTATGCAGCAGAAAAAAAAACAAGGAGCTCCTACCCCTTGTGATAGCATGGATGATTACACAAAATTTTCAATAGTTATAAGCATGAGCTACATGACAGAGAATGGAAAATAATGTTGGCCACTAAATAGGAGAAAGCCATTACCTCTTTCTTTGCTATAGCTTGTGCTTTTGCTAAATAATTTTAAAGAAACAGAATATACATGGTCTCACTACTATTCAGAGCTTGATTCCAACTTACATGTAGTAGACAGTGTCGCTAAAGTACCTGAAATAGTCTGTTTGGTTATGCCTTGTTTAATTTCTCTCGTTTGGTTTGCTCTCTTTTGCAGTTGTGCCAATCAAGTACTCAAGATACTACATCAGCTGGTGTCAACAAGAAATTAACTCAAGCTGAACACTCACCTGGAAGCAAAGGAAAATAACAGTCTGCATTTCATTAGAATAGATCATTTCATTTGTATTTAACACTTGACTGGCAGACAGTTCCTCTATCACTGCCTTATGGTACAGAACAGTGATACTCATATGATTATAACAAGCATTATACAAAATAATAATAAAAATAATCATACAGAAAACCTTGTCAGCTAATACACTATCGAGCAAAGAAGCATCTGTAGATATACATGAATTAATGAAAGTTCTGGGTCTAGAGCTGCTTTTAACAACATAGGACTGGTAAGGAATATTTGGAAATCAGCTCTGGTCTCTACTCAGTTCTACCGATAACTGATGGAGTTCTGACTGGTGAGAAGTGAATGATAACATCTTAAAGGCCATACTCATTGATGATGAGCCCAAGACCTGAGTCCAGATGGATGTTGTCAGGGACTTCACCAGGAAGAGGAAAAGTGCTTCATCAGTGCCATTCTGTGAGTACTCTTCATCTTAGCAGCGACCACCCAGGTGGCCCAGGGTGGTCTTCCAGATACACTAAGAGAACCAAGAAACCACAGTCCACTACCAACAAATGGAATGGTGAAGAACTCCACAACTTGAACTGTGGTCCATTTCTACTGAGTTTTCAGCAATTAAATAAGTTGTTGAAATGTAATAGACATTTTGTTATGGTATTAACAAAATGGCTACACAAGTGTATGAAATGGATTGGGGACAGCAATCTGTGAGAAGAGACATTTCCGCTTTGTCAGTGCTGTTCCGTGTCAACATGTTTTTGTACTAACTGCTTCACGTAAATTGCAGTAGTTTTATATTTGGCATAGGTGGGGGAAGCTTTGGTAAAAGGTCCTCAGTGTTCTCTTTTGTAAAATGAATATTTCCCTTCCAAAGTTGTGGTGTGAAATAGAAATAATAGATGTAATATATTACAGTACTAGGAACAGAGGAAGGGTGGGGTCAATGGTCAATGTTATTATTATCTACCTTCAGGGTTGAAGCAAGACAGAGTACCACTCTCACCAGCCTAACTAAATATTTTGATCACACGAAAAGCTAATCAGGGAGATAAAGTAAATAATTTGAATCCTTTTTCCAAAGGAGAGCCCCTAAAACCACAGGTATTTGGCCCATTTTGCCTCAGACGCACTCACTCACATATAAACTGCAGCTTTTCCGAAATTTAGGGGCATAGTTACAATTCTGGTACACTGAGAAATATTTCCCAACAAACCCTCCTTGCCACTCACCCAGCTCCCTGCTTCTAGATATTCCCCCACTCATCTCTCCTGGGGCCTTGCCCACCCCTCTTCTCAGGGAAGGAGGCACCCCGATATAATGAAACGGCTTGAGCTCTGGTATTAGACAGAAGGAGGTGTCAATCCAGCTTCTCCAATTCTTGCCCATGAAACCTTGGCAGGTTACTTAGTTTATCTGAGTCTCACTCTGCTCATACATAAACCAGGAACAGTAACGTTTATCTTGCAGGACTGTGGGTAGCAAATTGTGGGGGAAGGGTGGGAATGTGTGTTTGTCTGTATACAGTGTATGGGGAGGGTTGTTAATAATGGAGTAGGAATTATACCAGAAAAATTAAGATTAATAGTCCTAGTATGTGCCACATAAGTTTATTATTGTGCTATTGCTACACATATGCCAGAATTCTCTCTGCTGCACACAAACACCCCAGGAATAACCTGGGACAAGAATATTGGATTAAGAGTAACAAACCCACTGTATTGAGGCAGGGGTTTCTTTCCCCACTGTACTGAGGCAGAGGAATATTTCTTTCCTCTGAAATATTTGGCTCCTTGACTTGCCTCTCCAAGCCTTTATTTCCTCTTTCAAATGAGTTGGTCAACTGTGATGACTTACAATGTCCTTTCTACCCTCGACGTTCTGTCTCTGTCATCATTAGCTTTGTTTTAGTATTTCACGTTTAATTTTATATTTAGGTTTCTTTTAAAGCAATCAATATTGAAATAATTTTAGATTTAGAGAAAGTTTTCAAAAGTTGCACAGTTCCCATATACATTTCACATTCAAGGAGATTCCCATTGCTATTTTACACACCCACAGTGTATTTATCAAGACTAAAAAATTAACATCAGCCTGATACTAAATAAATAAACCGTAGTTTTTATTCAGATATCTCCAGTTGATTCAGTAATGTCGTTTTTCTGCTCCAGAACCCAGTCCAGGTTTCCACAATCACATTTAGTCACGGTGTCTCCTGAATCTCCCCCAGTTTGTGACAGTTCCTCGGTCTTGTCTCATCTTTCACAACTCAGCTACTATTGAGGAGCACTGGTCAGGTATTTTGTAAAATGTTTCTTCATTGGGGTTTATCGGAAGTTTTCTCCAGATGAACTTGGAACAACGGGTATGGAGGGAGAACAGCGCTGCAGAGGTGACATGCCCTTCTCATCCCATTGCACCAGGAGTGCGTGACCTCAGCGTGACATTATTGGTGAGGATGACGCCTTGATCATTTGGGGAAAAGTGGTGTCTGTCACATTTCCCCACAAAAAAGTTACTGTTTTTTCCTTTAAATATTCTGTTTTTTAGAACCACGTCACTAGTCCAGTCTACGGTCAAGAGAAGAAAAATAAAATTCCACTTCCTGGACAAGGTTGTATGGATGAATCTCTACTCCCCTAATTTTAAGCTATTTATGCAGAGCTTTCAGACAGGAAAAAGAAACCCTCCAAATGCCCAGAGGCAGTATCCAAATATATCGCCCTCAGTTCCTTAATCATCTACCTCGACAGAAAAAAAGGTTTGACTTCAGCCAGCCAGCCTGTAAATATTCTTGGTATTCATTCTTGGGACCAAATCCCAGATATGCCATATGCCTACCAGTAACAATGTAGGAACAATTTTTTTGAGTAGTCTTGAAAGTAGACCATGATGTATATTAAGAACACAAATACCCCTTTATCTCAGCATAAACATTACAAATGGAATAATCTCTGTACAAATAGAGGGACTCTAGCTACATGGAGCCTGGGTCCCTTACTAAGTGGTTGCATGGACCGTATCCCCTGCTGGTTCTTGCTAGACTGTGAAGTGAATGACAAATGAACCTCTATTGTGTTAACCCACTGAGATGTGGGGGTTATTTGCTATTGCCATCAGACTCTCTTCATCAAAACACAGGAAGTCCCCAAAACAGCAAGATTTGTTTCCATCAAATTGCTTGTGTAGGGCCTAGCACAGTCCCATGTACGTGTGGGGGCCTGAATGCCTTTAAAGATGGAGAAAAAGAAGAAGAAAATGATAAATAGCAAGGCACTACAGGGAGACATCTGGTTTTTGAGAATAGTACAGCTAAACTCTGCACCTGGTTTCCTACAAAGTTGTCACAAAGATTACCTGCAAAGGAAAAAAAAATGGGATGATAAAATTCTTTTGGAAATGGTAGCAGGAGCAATAGGCTTAAAAACATCCCAGAGGGAGTGAAAGTTCCCTAGAGGTTTCCAACTCACAATTTTGAGCCAACGTAGGAGCAATTATTTCAAGTATTCTTGAAACTACACCATGCTGTACATTAATAGCACAAAAACCCTCTTATCTCACAGTCGACTTTACCAATGGAAAGTTAGATGGGAAGTAAAGCATAATCTAACTTAATGGAAAATAAATAGGGGCACTTGGCCAGGTTTCTATAGCTTTGAAAGAAATTGCCTATCTGGTAATTGTAAAGTAATGAATTACCACATATCTATCACCTCTTAAGAGTTGCTGCTTTTCCATTGCAATATATCTCATAAAAAGCCCTATTCTGGTACATTATCAATAGGAACTCAATTTTTATCATCAAACCTCAATATTGTTTAACTTACTGAGTATATTCTTTTCCATACTTTCAGTGTATAGTGAGACTTATTATGGAAAACCTATTTATGTGACATTTCACAGGCAGACAACCCAGTGGTCCATTCTAGCTCACCTCTCTCTGTGTCCTCTAGAGGATGCCCAAAAGACATATGTGCCCTGCTCTGGCCCTAAGAATTCATGGCCAGTCCAGTTGGCAAAGAGAAGGGGTTTGCCAAAAACTTCAAGACTTACTGACTAGAGTTCTCATATTTAGTCATCCCACATCTTGAAAACACTGAGTCAGCAGTTTTTTATGGGCTTGCAGAGAAATACTGCCATAGCCACGGAGGCAAATTATATAAGGAAGTCTGTGGCTTCCTGCCTCCTCTGGTCTGGCACCCAGGGGACTAGCTAAGAAAAGTTGCGCTTTATGCATTAAAACATGGCTCACTGATACTCAAGAAGACTCGACATGTTCATACACTCATTTGTTGTTTTGAATGTGAAAAGGCAAGGCCCAACACTTATTTCAGGAAAGACATAGAAGATAGACATAAATAAAGAAGGATGAACTGCCCCCACCCCACAAAAGGTAATTTAACAATCAGCTCTTTAATTTAATAGCTGCTATACACTGATTTATTGATGAGCAACCCCACATGTGAACTCCCTCTGGAAGTTAACGTTGACATTGGTACAAAGCATTCAGATTCCCTATAACAAACTGTGAACGAACTCTAAGAAATTCCCTCCACTCCTTATCCCCTAATTCCTGATGTTTGGGGCTGGGTTCTAATGCCTGACTAGATATTACAACAACCCAGACATGACTGGAATTTACCTCAGATTTCCTCGGAGGAAATCAGTCTTTTATCCTAACTACCCCTTTGGCAGAGGAAGCTCAATAAAACGCCCTCTTTAAAGTGCAGGCATGCCTCATTTTATTGCGCTTTGCTTTGCTGCACTTCGTAGATGTCGCTTTTTTATTTATTTATTTATTTATTTATTTATTTATTTATTTATTTATTTTACAAGCTGAAGGCACAACCCTCCACCAGCAAAAGGATTATATGACTTGCTTTACTGGACCTGAATTTGCCTTGGTTTTTACTAAGTCTAATTAGGCTGCCTCATTTGAGTGTCCTGCTATTTTCTATTTGGTTTTTCTGTTGTTGTTGTTGTTGTTGTTGTTGTTTCCATAGGTGTGTGAGGTGTTACTTCTTTAGTATTCCTATTAGAGAACAATCCTCTCTCTGTCCCAACCACCTTTTGTGTAGAGAAGAAATCATGAGCACAGCACTTCAGTTTTCAAGTAGGTTTAGCCTTTCCCAAGGATTAACCATTTGACTGTCTACTTAGGGTGACTATGTACTCTATCTTTCAAACTGGGACACTTTTTAGAGCACTGTTATTGATTGCACCTTGACAGCAGACATAAACCAGGGCTGTCTTGGACACACTGGGACATACAATAACACTAGAGGGATTCAAAACAGAGCTGTGTGCTCCTATCTCTCCGATATTTTAAAATCTCCCGTGGGACATTCGTTTCTCTCAGGGGACTCACAAAACAGACCTGTTTCCATGACATCAGCTGAAGGCCGTGAAGCACAGTGGCGGAGCACCAGGGCTCTGGCTCCCTCCCAACCCTCTGCTCCTCACCGCTGAATGACGACTTCCCATCTCCCAGCTATAGAATCACATCCCCTGGGCTCCAGTTCCAGCACTGTTCTTTCTGAGTCATGTAACTTTATTTGAAAATGACTCATAAGGTTCTACAGAATGATAAGAGGTACAGTTATAAAACAATAATCAGAGGTCTAATACATCATGAGCACTCCATTATCTATTGGCTGTTTTAGTAGTAACCCTTTTGCTTCATGAGAACATGCCTTCCAGTCTCGCCCCCTTCTTATTACTCTGCCAGCCTGGCTGATGTGGGGCCGCCTTTCCATCTAAGCGCTCACTGATGTGACTGGTTATTTTACACCTTGGTGTTTGCCCAGGCATTTTGTCCTCCCATTACTCTTCATATGCTGTTTCCTCTTTATTTTCTGTATTTTCATAAGATTGCCTCCAGCCAAGTACATTGAATGCCCTTTCGCTATTCAGAGTCTCTTCTGCACAATGGAGTGTTAAAGAACACGCCAAAATGAATCGTGACTTCATTTTCAGTGACACGTTACTCTGTCTCCATATCTTCTTGGGAGTTTCATGTCAGGCATCAGTTTCTATTCTATTACTGCCTGAAGGTTACAAAAAATGCATCTTCAGAATCATCATTAGTATCTTCTGCTAGAATATGCATGACTCTCTGTGACAATTTAATAAATCTTGCATGAAAACTGGTATGGAGTCGCCTTTTGTCAAAGAAATCATGAGGAGAAAAAGGTGTTTTCCAGGTCTCAAAAGGAAATGACCTTTGTTCTTTCTGTTTATTATGGCCATGGTTCAAGTGTCCCACCCTGCTGAAAGGAGAAAAAATGCCTGCCTTAATCTCTCAGCAGGTATGAGTAACTACGAAGTTGCAATTATTTATGTGAACCACCATTATCAGAGGGAAGAAAAAAATGAACATACTATTTTACTCACATTAACTGATTAAGATAGTTAGGCTGAATTTCCATATCTTATTCATAACTTTGCAGGAATGGGAGGGAGGATAAAGGAGAAAGGTCCCCATAGCCATAGACCACACCCTGACCCTGTGACCACCATGAGCACTGTCTTCCTGCCATCAACACTAACAGTCACTGAACATTTCATTGTCTTCTGGCATGTAAAATCTGATCTCATTTAATCCTCAGAATAATACTATGAGATGGGTTCAACAGTAGTGTCAAAATACAGGTCACAGTATAAGGAAACAGAGGTGTATTAAAGCCAAATACCTGGGTCAATGTCAGCGAACAGGGTCATAAAACCAGGTCAGGCGGAATCCAACACCAACATTAACAATTAGGTTATAGTTTATGTCTTTCTCAGGGGATGTATGGATTAATTGTGCCTATGAAAAGTTTGCAAAGGATGTGTTTACTAATGGTGAGTCAATAGAAATGTTTAATCCATGGAGAGCAGCATATAAATATACAAAGGCTGCTTCACCAAGGTAAAGGATCGATAAGAAGCCTATTGTGTGCTGTGCAAGGCAGACATCTTACACATTATGTGTAAGTCTAACCAGCTGCTAACCACTTTTTTCAAAGCTATTTTGTTCTTCTGTCCAATGACACGTATGCCAAAGTTCAAAACCAAGAATACTTCTTCACACAAGTAGACCTTGTAGTTGTTTCTTTGATGAATGACTTCCATGTCAGAGAGACTGCTCCAGGTTGTTGCTCTAGAGAGGTTCACTGCCATTGTGCATTAAATGTTTTCAGATTGGTTATGTCTGTACTGTAAGCATGATGAGGGAATTTTGTAAGGAGCAGATGGTATGTTCTAGAAGCTTCTATCTAAAATTAGACTGAAAAACAATAACAGTCATTAACATTTAAAGCACTTAATAGGTTCCAAGTATTTCCTATA
>PVKM010040910.1:0-13308 GCA_004027735.1 Carollia perspicillata
GGGATGTGGGGACATGAGTTAGGACACTTTGTGACACCACATGAAAAATAAATTCTAACTCCAAGGGAAAAGAGAAACTACAATGCAGTCTTAGTGTATCTGAAAGGTGAACATAACAAAAAGTCAGCCAGGTAAACCAGTCACCAAAGCAAAGGAGAAAACTAACAGGAGGAAGCTTTGGAGCCATTCTGGAAGCAGAAGGGATGCTAAAGAGACCTGAGCTGGTGGAGGCCTGGGGGCACATTTAGGGTCTGTTTGCTCTTTCCCTTTGGTTATGCATAGCCATTCCTTCTGTGTCCTTTCTCTTTCTTCCTTTTCAGCATTTTCTGCCGGGTGGATGTGTTTACCTCCTGGACCTCTTTTTGATTTAAAGTATCTTGCTAGGTAATATCAACTATATGCAAATGATCTCTAAATTTATGCCTTTGAGTTCTGCTATTCGATGAGCTTAAATGCCCCACACATTGCTTCTGGGAAAATGTTGGTAGGGCCCCACAGGCAATTCCAATTTAGTATTTTCAAAACCAGGTTCAGTTTTCTCACCATTCTTCACCAGCCACTTCTTCCTTAGTCCCTTTCTTAATTCATAACTCTGACGTCCATGCATTCACTCAAACAAGAACTGTTGCACCTTCTCCAATTTCCTTCTGCCTCCTACCTCCATCGCAGATGTTCACACCTCATACTCAAGCCAGTGTTACTCTTTGAAATGTGCCTCAGTTCAGGGGTGCAGTGGCTCCCGTTTTGATGAGCTCTTTTTACGTCTTGTCTGTAGGATTGCAGTAAGTTCCTATTTTACTCATCTTCACCTTTTCCATCTCTGATCCTTTCTCCTTTCTACTGGATATGGTTTTTTTCCTCTAAGATGCACATTTGATATTGATTAATATCACCACTTTGTCTACTATATAAAATCCAAGATGTGGCCTTCACCTTTTCAGCCTTTCATGGACTCTGAACTTCAGCCAGGCCAGGCTGTTCTCCATCTGTAAACATGTTATACAGTGTCGGTCTCCTTCACTAGAGAATTAGTTCAGATCAGCTCATCGAGGTGTAATTAATCCTCCTCTCCTTTATTTTCCCATGGCATATTCTCTTCCATTGCATGACACTCAGACTTGTTTAACAATAGTGTTGTCTTTGTAGCTACGGAAACACACACTAATTGAAGGCAGAGCCTATGGGATCTCCCCATCCACATACCCCCGGTGCCTTCTGTTAAATCTACGACAGCGGTTTGCACATGGGATGTAGACAATGAATGTGCTTTATTGAATTGAATGTTGCCTTTTGTTTATCTAAAATATTCCCCTTTGAGCCCTAGCTCTCACCTCTTCTATAAGGATTGACCCTTCAAAACCCACGTGTGTATGCATAGAAAATAATTCAAGTGATACAAACAAAGTCTTAACGGGGGTTAAATCAGAGGAAGAAGGTTGAGAGGAGGGCTGCAGAGGGAAACTTAAACTTTGCACTTGATGATCTTCTGTACAGATTAAGCAAATGAAATTCCTCAGCCCCCAACACAAACCTAGTCACGCTTATTTAAAGACGTGAATATACTTCGAGCCAGCTTACCATTGATTCAAGGCTACATTTCAAGAGTGAGCAATTATGCAATATATATTTTTTAATCTCAAAGCGGTTATGTTGTATTCTAGAGGGATAGCTGACATGAGAGGAGTTTCAAGTTTTTCTCGAAGGTTTACATAAATTATTGTTTCGGACTTTAAAACAGAAAAGATAAAATGAAGTGCACAGACCTTAACAATTGCTATAATTTTACAATATTGGAAGTCATAAATGTTTGTTTTTTTATAATTACAGTATGATTTGAAAACTTTTATTTTTTTTCTTTATAGCTCCCCCCAATACTGAGAAAGCAACTAACCATAGTCAGTATATTTGTCTCAAGGTACCATGTGTAATTTATGTCACCTTTAATTATTAGAGAGATATATAATTGATTTAGCCATAACTTGAAATGTATGGACAATAAGACTATGAAAGGGGAGTCACACACAGGAGCGTTAATGAGCCATAATCTCACCCTGAACGAAAGTGCTGGCGCTGCGTGGGTCTGAGACTTCATTTATAGCTCCAGCGATATCTGGCTTCTCCCTGTTACCATATCACAGCTAGAGACGTGTGGAATACAAGTTATTCTTTTGATTTCCAGCGAACATGGAAGGATTACATGTCATTGAATCCTTTGACGGCTTACTATTTTACCAACAGTGGCCGTGAGATATAAACGATGATTCTAGGAGCACCTAGAACTCCTTCTCCTGAGTCGCCGTCTCTTGAGAGCAAGTGTAGAAAAAAAGAAGCTGGCAAATTAGGGAAACGCCAATAAAAGTTTAGTCTCTTCACTAAACATACCACGAAAAGCCTAAAGAAGTAAACAGGTGCTGTTCCTTCTCCAGGAGACTGGTACTTTAGAACACAAAGAACATCAATCCTAGGACTTGGGGGAAGCTACAAAGTGATGGTAAGTCTGACGTCTTTGATATCCTAATTAAGCAAAGTTCAGATTCTTGAAGCAAAATCATTTTATTTAAGTCTAAATTGGAAAAATCTACTCTAGGTCCATTCTATCTTTTTATTTTTTATTTATTGCGCTGTCCTTTTCATTTTCTACATTTTTGCATTTGTGTGCAGATCCTGTTTTAATAAATACCTTTTGAACTGAAATTCTCTGTGCCAAGTTAGAATCATTCATGTAAGATTCCCATGATTCCGCTATATTGGCTGTCAACAGCATTTGTTTTGGTAAGCTGCTTTTTTGCATCTGACTCAAACCATACGCATCAACATGTTCATCTCTGCAAAATATGAAGTGAAGTTCACTCTGTTTGTTTAGAATTAAGCCAAAATAGTAATGAAAGATTTACTATGATGGGAAAATGTGTGCTTTTTCTTCACAGTGATTGTGCCTTATTTCGAGGTCATGTACAAGCTTGATCTCAGCACAAAAATGCAACTTAAATGGCTAGTTTATGTTTGCCTTTCCTCTCTTGCCGAAAAGTATTAACCCCATGATTTTTGTTTTTGTTGTAAATTGAGGTATGATTTATATAATTACCACAATCAAGATAATGAACATATTCATCTCATATTTTTGAAATAAAAAGATATGAAACATTTTATATAGTACTCTTTCAGTTTTATTGAGAAATAATTAACATACATCATTGTACCAGTTTAGGGAATACGTGGTTTGATTTACATATATTGTGAAATGATTATCCCAATAATGGAGGTTCAGTTAACATCCATCATTTCATACAGATACAATATAATATAAAGATAAGTAATTCTTCTTGTGAAAGAACTCTTAGGATTTACTCTCCTAACAACTTTTTTTTTATATCACATAGCAATGTGAGCTACATTAATCATGTTGTACATTACATCCCTAGTACTTATTTATCTCATAACTAGAAATTTCTACCTTTGACCACATTTCTCCAGTGTCCCCTCCCTACCTTCTGCCTCTTGTAACCATGTCTGATCTCTTTTTCCAAAGTGTTTTTTGTTTTTTTAAGATTCTATATATAAACGAGACCACACAGTATCTGTCTTTTTCTGGCTGACTTTTCTCACATAGCACAATGACTTCGAGGTCCACTCATGCTCTTGCAAATAGCAGGATTTCCTTATTTTTCATTGCCGAATACTATTCCTTTATATGATCTAGCAGTTCCATTTCTGGGAACATGTCCAAAGAAAATGAAAACACGAACTCAAAATAAATCTGCTCTCATATAACCAAGACATGGAAACAACCTACATATCCATCAATGGAGGAATGGAGAAAGAAGATATAGCCATATACGTGGAAGAATATGTGTGTGTGTGCACATCTTGGCCACATGGGGCAGATATTTTTTGAATTTTGTGTTTTCATTTCCTTTGGATGTATTCCCAGAAATGAAAGTTCTACATCATATGATAGCTTTATTTTCAATTTTCTGAGGATTCTCCATACTGCTCTCCATGGTGGCTGCACCAATTTACACTTATAACGTGGGTTCCCCACCCGGGTTCCCTTTCCTGCGCACACGCAGCAGCATTTTTCTTCTCTTGAGTTCTCGGTGATGGCCGTTCCAATGGGTGTGAGGTGAGCTCATGGGCCTTAATACGTAGTACGTTGTTAGCCAAGGTAACTTGTCTGCCACCTTCTCATCTCGGACCCCAAGCCCACACTCATCTCCACCTCAAATCTATTTTCTGAGGATACAGGCCGGCATTTTACTTTCGGTGTCTTCACCTGGCATATCAATTGTCTTCAGTGAGCAAACTTGCAGTTAATTAGGGAAAATGAAAATTTGATTGACAATGGAAACCCAATAATATGAGTTATCTGTTCCTATCACATTGTCTGCCTTATGTAGAAACACAGCTTGAGAACTAAAAGGTATGGGTGTTTTTGGTTACTTGTCTTTTAAAAGTTTCCCGAATTTTGAGGGAAAAGAACTAGGTGGACAAAAGGTACAACTAACTTTATACAGAATTCTACTTGGAAGTGATTCTTTGATCCTCTCAATAAGGCTAGAGGATTTCAAGCATTATTTTATATCACAAGTGGCAGGATGATGTAATGAGACCTTCACTGACTCTAGGTAAAAAGTCCTGCATCTAGGTAATTTTTTACACTCTACGTGACTGTGGGCACGTTACCTTCTCCCCCCACCCCCGCAGGGCTTCAGCTACTTCATCGTAAAATGAGATGAGTGAACTAGAGTAGGGTCAACAATTATTTTCTGTGTGGACCCTACACACTCAGTTATACTGATCCAATTCTGCCATTATAGTGTGAATGCAGCCCTTGATAATATTTAAGTAAATGCGTGAATGAGTATTCAAGTGGCTGTTTTATAATAAAATTTGATTTGCAAAACCAGAGAGTGGGCAGTAGTCTGCTGACCCCTGAACTACACAGATGACTTCTGAAGTTCCTTTCACTTATAAGTGCTGATTATTGCACTAAGAATGTACTTACTCTTCAAGTATCAGAAGTTGACATAAAATTATATTACTGAAAAACACACCCAGAAGTGATTTAGCCTGTCTATTTACTCTAGGCAAGATTATATTTAAGTCTTCAATGAAAATAGCTATCTAATTACCTGATATAGAAAAAGAGTAAACCTCCCCTTGCAACTTTTTTTTGGTAAAATCATTGTATAATAGGTAACATGTGCGGGGCTAGTGTAAAATTTTAGGAATATCTTTAATGGCTTCTGATGGATTATCTTGTCATTTTTTTTAATTGACTTCACACATGGTAGAAGATAGAAGAATGATATATCTCTTTTTCATTATTCTTATAGCTTTAAACCTTAGAAAATCATTCTTTCCCTTAATAGAGCCAAACATTATAAAATTTTTCTTCCATACAAAGAAATTGTCATAAATTTTATTTTCAGATATGGAATATAAATTTAATAAATTAAAAATCATAGCTCCTCTGTATGCCCTTAGTTTTTTTTTTTACTGTTTACCTTTTTAAGTTATTTTATGATCTTTAAAAACAAAACATAAAAAGTGCCCAAGATAATATAGCAAACAGAGATTTCGTGTAGTAAGGTTTATAGGAGTAACCTAATCTTTTCCTGTTGTTGTCTCATGATTTTTAAAATTAAATTTATTGGGAAGACCTTAGTTAATAAGGTCATATGGGTTGCAGGTGTGTATCTCTAAGATACATGATACGTGTGTATTGCACTGTGTGCCCTCCACCCAAAGACAAAGCATCTTCCGTCTGGCATAATCGAACCTTAAAATAACATTTGTGATCCATGTTGCTTTATTGTGTAAAAAATTCACTGATAAGTAATCTTATTCCAAAAGAGATAGGAAAAATGCTATTCAATTACTTGTATGAGTATTATATGAACTAAAGATAGCGTTCAATTTTACTTTTCCACTTTCTACCTCAATATGCAAATAGCTATTTAGCTGTCTTTTGGAAATCAATTGATTTTTATCATTTATATCTAGCATTTATCATCTACTTTTATTCTCATATTAATTGAAAAATGTCTACATAGAGATACATTAAAACTCAAAAGAGACAAATACTCCTTAAGATTAGTTTAAATTTACTCCAAGGCTCATAATTATTTGTGTGAGCCATACAGCAAAGGTGGTAAAAAAATAAAAAGTTATTCAAAATCATTTTTGTTTTCATCTTTAAAATTTTCCTTTAAATGTTATCTTTCCTGTTAAAGACCAACTCCAAATCACTAGCTTTCATTACCTAATCTTATGAAGCTGTGCTCAAGGTAACGGTAAATTCTGTCAGGGCTGGAAAGATGTTTGTTTCACATACTCTGATAGTGTGAGCTCCCGGCAAAGAATGAAGTCCATGTAAGTGCTCTGCAAAGCAGGTCATGTTGGCTTAATATAGGATTGTCTTCACAACCATCATCACCACTGATTTGCTCACGGTGACACGTGCTGTGCCGGCCCTTAGATCAGTTACAATAATACAACAAAACTGCAGTTTTTCTTCTTCCAACTTCTATGTTCAGGTTGTTACAATCTGTAGTAAGGTAAATGTCAGAGCCAGGACTTGAACCTGGGGAGGCAAGCACCTCGCTGTACTATATTCAACATATAACTGGCATCACATTATAAACTCAGAGATATCTTAGCTCTATGGAAAAACATCTCTAAGGATGGTTATTCAATTTACAATCTCATGATAGCCATCTTCTACTATTGATAGAGATTATTCTATCACAAAATCCTCTGTTCTCCCTACCCCTCCACCTCCACCAACTTGACCAACTAACCCAGAACCATTTGTTGAAAGGATTATCCCTGTCCCAGTGTCCTTTGTTATAAATCCAAGTATTCTATTCTGCTCTGTCAATGTCTTTAGCCATTAGCCTATACAACAGAATACTAATTACCATGGCTTTATAATTGGCATTTATATCTGGTAATAGAAATCCTCCAGCTATATATAAATATGTTTTTATTTGATTTCCTTGACCTTTGCATTTCCATATGAATTTTAGAATGTGCTTGTTAATACACACACACACACACACACACACACTGCTAAAATGTAAATTGGGGTTGTGTACACACACACACACACACACACACACACTGCTAAAATGTAAATTGGGGTTCTGTGGAATTTGTAGATCATTTTGGGAAGAATTGAGTGGGTGAAAGATGAACAGGCACTGGATGAAAGGGAATATTCAAATGACCGATAAATGTATCAACACTTCATTACTGATCAGAGCAATTCAAATCAAAACCACAGTAAGATTTTACTACATATTCATCAGAATGTCTAAAATGACAAACAGACAAAATGCAAGTGTTGGTAAGAATGCGGAATGACTGGAAGTCTCAGCAAATGTTATTTAGAAAATATATCTAGCAATATCTGCTTTAAAAGGCCATATGCATATCCTATATCCCAGCAATTTCACATCCAGAATATACTCAACAGAAAATATGTTCACCCAATATGTGTGTGTACATATGTGTGTATATATTCATATACATGAATGTTCATTGCAACACCATATATGAGGTCTGTCTGGAAAAGATCCAGCCATTATTAATATAGTGAGAATAGTTTGCGTGGCATTGATGTAACCTGGCAGCCAAGGAGAATGGACTAGAATATGCATGGGTGAATGATGACGACTTCACTGTACTAGTCAGTGGGGGCGGTAGACGCTGCTGAGTGAGCATGTGCACTGTGTGGCCATTGCATTCAAAATGACTAGAGAGTAGAACCGTGAACCTGCATCAAATTTTGTGTTAACTTGAACATTCCTCCATGGAACCTATTCAGAAGGCTTTCAGGTATGATGCAATTAGTGTGGCACAAATAAAAGTGTGTCAGAAACACTTCAAAGATGGCTGAGAATCTGTTCAAATTGATCCACATTCCGGAAGACCTGCAACAGGCAGAACACCTGAGCATGTTGAACGTACAGGCTGCAATCAACGAAGATCAGTGACTGACAGTGAGGGAACTGCAAGCTGATCCGGGGATTCCAAAAACTACTGTGTCTGATATTTTGACACAGGATCTTGGCATGAAACGTACTGGGGCAAAATTTGTTCCACAGCCTCTGTTCCCAGAGCAAAAGGAGCATCATGCTGCAGCTGCTAATGATTTGATTCAAACTGCCACCAATGAACCAGATTTCCTCAAGGTCATAACCGGAGACGAATGATGGGTCAATGGATGTGATCTGGAAATGAAGGCCCAGTTGTCCCAAGGCAAGTTGCCTGGTTCTCCACTCCTGAAGAAGGTGTGACAAAGTAGCAGCAAGATCAAGACCCTGTTAACCGTATTTTTTGATTGGGAAGGTGTTGTCCATCATGGGTACACCCCTCCAGGCCAAACAGTTAATGAGTACTACCTCAAAATCCTTCATCAGTTGAGGGGTGCAATATGATGAAAATGTCCACAACTACGGGCAACTGGTGATGGATAGCTTTGTCACAACAATTCACCCATTCCTGCATCGCATCTTGAGTAGAGTTTTTTGGTAGAACATCAAATCACCAAGGTGACTCAGCCCCCCTGCAGCCCAGATTGGCACCCTGTGACTTCTGGCTTTTCCCAAAACTAATATCACCTTTGAAAGGGAAAGAGATTTCAAACCATTGATGAGAGTCAGGAAAATATGACGGGGCAGCTGATGGCTATTCAAACTAAGGGTTTTGGAGAGTGTTTTGAACAGTGGAAGAGATACTGGGAAAACTACGAGGTTTCCAGGCATCTACCTTGAAGGGGACTTAGGTGTCCTTGTCTTATGTACACTGTTTCATGTATACTGTATCTTCTTTAATAAATGTCTCTTTTTTAATATGGCATAGATGTTTACTTTCTGCCCAGACCTCATATAGAATAGGTCAAAAGTGAAAACTACTGGCATTAGAATATGACCTTGGCCAAGATAGTTACCTTTCTGTACCTTCTGCTCTTCAGCTGTAAAAGCAGAAAGCATACTAGTGCCTTATGATTATCATTATTAGGGTGACTTTAAGGATTAAACAAATTAACATGTAGATATTACTTATAACAGTGCCTGGTATATAATCATGGATATATAAGTATCTATTATGATGATGAAACTCATAGCAACAAGAAAGATTCTAATGTCTTAGGTCTCAAGTTCTTTCTGTAGCTGGAGCACATCTTGCTTTTGTTCAGAACTATTCAGGGACTACTGACAACGAAGACAAATCCATGTTTGTACGGCTTGTCTCAGCATCAACCGAAGCACATTCATTAATTGTCTCTCCACTGTGCCCGGTATCATAATTATCAAGTCAGACGAGAGTATTTATTACCTCTTCCCTCTGTGCAGGTGCAGAAAGGAGTATTTATTAACTGTCCGTTTTCTCATTGTGTCAGTGTCTTTCCAAAGCTCGTCAAGAAGCAGAGCCCCTCATCTACAATAAAATCATGATTTACCCTTGTTAAGAATGAAGGCACTGTGGCTTTGAATAGCACCCTGTAGTGTGAATTCCAACTCATAATGGATGACAGACATATTCTTTCCATTACTTAGCACTTAGAATTCTGCTTCTATACACCATTTAGCAGCATTATACTGTCCAGGTGTTATGCATTTGAGACTGTAATATTGATCAGCTCAGTTAGTCTTCCGTTCTTTGCAAACAGAAGTATCCACAGTCAAGGACCTTATTATTAGCTGGTGTTGTACTTCATCACTTTAAGGACAATCAGTTAGCATTGATATAGTGCTGGTGAAGGTGCAGATGGACACAGAATGAGACATAGGTGGGCAGAGGGACTTTTTGTAAGGCTCTTTACAAGTTGTTCTGAATCTCACTGTTTATTTCAGGGGCTTTGGTCAATACTCAGCTGGAGACTTGAGGCTGGAGGTCAGACAGTGCTCTCCATGACTTTGGGTTGAACTCATTCACTGTAGATCACCTACAAACACTGTAATAAGTAGGATCTTGATGAAGTTTCTGGACACAAAATACTTTGATTTCAGTTTAGGGCTAGTAGATAAGCTAGAAGGGTCCTTCCTACTTATCTTGTGAGCAAGACGTGAAAGCAATGAGAATGGTAACTCCTTCCTTACTAATAAGGAGACATATACCTTTCACTGAGATTCTGTCTTTCAAACTAAGATATTATTTAATTTCTTCTTTTTTTAACTTAAAATATGTTGATTCTTTACAACTAGATTAGAATACAAATACTTTTTGAAAGTATGCATTCTATCTTTTATAATTGATATGCAAATTAGTTCATTAGGTCTAAAACTGACATATTTAATGAAAATTTCAGAAGAAACAATTTGTTGATTCAAGTACCTCCTCCTAGGGGTGTAATTCCCCTCCCTGTGTCCTAATTTGCATGTTAAGAACTTGTCTGAATAGAGAGTATAATGTTTTCAAAATATCTAAAATCTATTCACTTGCCCTTTTCTTCATTCAACCAATATTTAATGTTCACCTGTTGTGTACCGGACACTGTTGTAAGGACCGGGAGTAGAATAGTGAGAGAGACGTTCCAGGTTCCTGCTATGACCAAATTTACACGGCAATGAAGTGAGAGAGGCAATGGATGGGACGAGTCTAGGTAGCGACTCATACTGTGAACGTGTTCAAATCCCCTGCATTAGCGAGAATGTAAACTTCACAGCTACCTGGTACTGTGGAGGAGCACCTCCCTGAACAATCTTCATCAGTCCTGCCTTTAAAGACCTTCAAAATCTGGTCTTTGAGCCATCGTGACAGGTCTCTTCTTTTGTCCTTTCCCCAGACAGCTTCAAATTTCCATCTTTATCTCTTTACTCCTAAGTCCCTTCTCTTCACCCCTTGCCCTTCACAGCTCAAATGGCCATGACCTTCATTAGTTTAGTCCTGTCCCAGCTTCTGTGTCTACAGTTGTCTCCCCACACCTATCACAGGTGCTAACCAAACGAAGGGCCTTGTGGAAAACAGGAAGGTATTTATATAAAGTGATGCTTCTTTTTCTGTTATTTATTCAAGGCATTATATTCACAGTCTTATCTTAAATGTTGTTCCATGAGACACCGCATATTGAATGAATATGTCGGAGTTTTCACTTGGCTTCAGAAAGTGAGAGAAAGCTCTTACTTCAGTTCCATCACAGGCCAATAATTCCTGACTTCAGTGACTTTTTCTTCCTTTTTTTCTCACTGATCTCTGTATCTGGATTGGGAAGTGTGTGTGCATGCCTGGTGGGGGTGGCGCATGCATGCACGCCCATGGCTAGATGCCAGAAGAGAAGGTGAATCAAAACAGTGCCCAGCTGTGGCTGGGCCATATAGATGACTTTATTAAAAGATTGACTTGTATTGGTTTACTTCAGTAGGTTAGGCCATGCTTGCATTCCTGAGACAAACCCCACGGAGTGGGATGTATTATCTTTATTTCTGCATTCTTAGATTTTGCTTGCTAATATTATAGTAAGGATTTTTGTCTCTATGGTTCATGAGAGAGAATGGTCTCTAGTTTTTTCTTTTTCTTGAAATATCTTTTTCTTATTTTGGGATCAGGATAATGTTAACCTCATAAAATGGGTTGGGAAACATTTTGCCTTCCTATATCTTCTGAAAGAGTTTTTGTAGGCTAGTAAGATATTCTTCATAAACATTTTGAAAAATTTACAAGTAAAGCCACCTGGGCCCAAAGTATTTATTGTGTGAAGATTTAGATTGCAGCCTAAATTCCTTTGACAAATATCAGGTTATTTGGATCTTTTTTCTTACCCAGGTTTGGTCAGTGGGATTTGGTCAAAGAATAGGTCCTTCAAATTGTCAAGGTCATTGTCATAACATTGTTCATCATGATTCCTTATAGTCCTTTGAAATCTGTAGGATCTAGTATAATGTTCCCATTTTTATGCCTAATGTTGGTAATTTGGGTCTACTCACTTTCCAGAATATTATAACTACAGGCTTATCAATTTTACTGCTTATTTCAAAGAGCTAGCTTTTGATTTTATTGTTTTTTTAATTGTTTATTTGAGCTGCAATTTCACTTTCATTTCCTTCCTTTTATTTACTTTAAATATAATTGTTCTTATTTTTCTATCTTCCAAGATGGAAACTGAGGTAATTAGACCATTCTTCTTTTCAATATTAGTATTGTTATAATAATATATAACAAAATAATATATAACAATATATATTATATGTAACAATATAATATAAAATTATAGTATAATATAATAAAAGATATTATATACCTTTTGTTATGTTGTTTCATTATCATTCAATTATAAGTGTTTTCTAATTTTTTTCTTTACTTTGCCCATGAAGTTTTAGAAGAGTGATATTTAATTTCCAAATATTTGAGACTTCTAATTTAACCCCATTATGGTTGGAGAACATGGTGCTCTGTAGTATTTTAAGGCCTTTAAATTAACCGAGGCTTGTCTTCTTGTTCAGCAGTAGTTTTCTTTGTACTGGGCACTTAGTCTATAAACAGCAGTTAGATCAAGTTGGTCGATAATGTGATTCCAATTTCGGAACCCTTTCTGAATATATATCTATTTGTTCTATCAATTATTTATGAAGAGAAGGGTGTCAAAATCTCTAACTAAAATTTTGAATTTTGAATTTGTCATTCCAATTTTTCCTGATTTGCTTTTATTTTACACTGGTTTTTTATTGTATACATATTTAGGATTTTAATATATTCTTGATGGGTTCAAGAGCATCAAGAAATGTCTCCCATTATTCTTGGTTACATGTCTTATTCTGATGGGTACTTGGTTATCAACAGAATCAATTTAGCTTTATTACTATAAATGTTTGCATGGTATACATCTTTTTTCCTTGTACTTTCAGTATACCTGTTTCTTTATATTTAACGTATGCTTTCTGTAGACAACTACATTTTACCCTCATTTGTTTTTCCCTGTCTGACATCTGTGCCTTTTATTGGAATGTGTAGACCATTAGCAGCAATTATCAATACAGTTATGTTTAAGTCTATCACTTTCTCTTTGTTTCCTACTTATAACATTTATTTTTTGTTCTTTTTTCACTTCTTTATTTACTTTTTTGGATTTATTGGTTATTTCTAAGTAGTCTGGTTTTATTTCGACAATTGGATTTTTAACTTTGTATCTTTCTGTTGTCAGTGTGCAGGATTTATAATATACATCACAATGAACTTTAAAATATTTTATTTTATGTGCATTTTAAGATGCTTGTGACCATGTACTTTCTTTTATTCTTTCCATTCTTGATGAACTTAGTTTTTACTTCTACATGTATTATTTTACTGCTGTGATGGCTAATT
>PVKM010040911.1:0-13303 GCA_004027735.1 Carollia perspicillata
TAGCAGAATGATTTTTTTTTTAACCCAGGCTGCTCCAGGCCAGCTCATTGCAAGCAGCAAATTGAGATGCATCCAGGTCACTGGGAAAGAAGTGGTTAGAGGGGTTGACCACGACCACCACTGAAATCTAGGTGGGCAAGCGAGAGCGTGGCTGGGCGTGAGTTCCTCCATCCCTTCTGATGACTGATGTTTGTTCTTCTGGGCAGCTGGTAGCTCAGGCCCTACTCACAACAGTGAGTTCTCCTCCAGCCCCACCTCTTCTCACTGCCTAACTCTTTATCAAGGGGAAAGGAAAAACTTATCATTAAGTGAGGTGGTTGTTTTATGCCAAGCTCTCTGCTAAGGGCAAAGTGTAGTCATGTCTAGGAGAGTTTGTCACGGTATGCGTGACTCTAATATACCAAGGTTGGGTGTTACAATTAGTGATACTGTTAGGTTCAGCATTGACATACAGAAAGGGGAGTGCATCTCTATATAAGAATATATATATATTCTTTTTAATTTTGATTATTGATTTTAGAGAGACTGGTGGGGTGGGGCGGGGAGAGAGAGAGAAACATTGATGTGAGGGAGAAACATCCATCAGTCACCTCCCATCCTCGCCCTGACCGGGGATTGAACTCACAACCTTTTGGTGTACAGGATGACACTCCAACCAGCCAAGGCACCCAGCCGGAGCAAAGGACGTATATTTTAGTTAGGCTTCAAAATAACCTTGGGAAGATGGGCGTACCCGTTCTTGTTTCCCTGTTGCCAAGAGAAAACTGAAGCTCAGAAAGGCCTAGTAATTTGCCGAAGGCCACACTCCCAGTTGGCGGCGGACCTGGGATTAGACACGCTCAGGCTTTCTCACTCTGCTGTGCGGCGTTTCTTCCAGGTGGCACTTCTGGCCATGAGGCAGGAGAGCAGGAGAGGGCAGAAGTGCCGCCTTTAAAAGCTACAGCTATAAACTTACTATTAAAAATAACACTTTAACATGTTTGCTTGTAGGCGAAAGCCTCTTTTATGTCATCCGCCAGGTACCTGGGAACCTACGATCTTTTCTTGAGAATTTGGAATGAAGTCCTCTCGATCTCCTTGGCACTTCCTATGGAAGGGGAGCTCAGTACATGCTCTTGGCTAAGCTATTTAATGCTCTTTCTTAGCCAGCGGTAGACTTTTAAAGGCCTGGATTCAAATATGGCTTCTACACGTCAGTGGTTGAACAGCCTTAAGCAAGTCACTCCACCTCTCTGAGTCTTCATTTCCGTGTCAAGAAATCAGGAACGCACTGGGTTTTGTGAGACGTGGAACACATGCAATGCAGCTCTTAAACAGGATGAATTTTTACAACATCTAATTCCTTTTAGATTTTTTAAAGTCATTGATAAGAAAGCACATTTTGTGCTTACCATGAACTTGGTACTGTGCAGAAGCATTATTTCAGTCAATCCTCACAATGTCCCAAGAAAGGTATTCTTATTGATGGCTCCATTGTTCTGATGGGTAGACAGAGGCCGCAAGGGGGGAAGACCATTTTCCATGTCATTGCACTACGTAATCTATCTCCAATGTCTATGTCTTCCCAGGACACTATCATGCCTTCCCAGTACCAATTTTCCTTCTTATTTTATTTTATTTTTATTTTTTGAGAATGTAACTTTTTCTCTGAGTAGGAAGGATCTCTTTAAAAAAATGTTATTGATTTTAGAGAGAGAAGAAGGAAGAGAGAAAGGCATCGGTTTGTTGCTGCAGCCACTCATGCATTCGCTTGTTGCTTCTTCTGTGTGCCCTGACTGGAGATTGGACCCGCAACCTTGGGCATCGTGAAAATGCTCTAACCAACTGAGCTACCCAGCCAGCGCCCTTCTTATTTTAAAGAATAAGGTTCTAGCCCTGGCTGGGTGGCTCAGTTGTTTAGAGTGTTGAGTGGTGTCCCATGCACCAAAAGTTGTGTGTTTGATGCCCAGCTGATGCGTGTATGGGAGACAACCTATCGATGTTTCTCTCTCAGAAAGATGTCTCTCATAAACATACCCCATATCCTTGGGTGAGGATTTAAACAAAAAAGGTTATATAATTCATGATTGCATTCATTTTTCTCTAATTGTACTCTTTGGCATTTTGTTCTATGGTACAACGTGAGAGCGCCTTCTGGTCCTAGATTAACAGTGCTCCTCATTTAGCGCCTTCGTGAACTTACAACTTCCTAACAGCACGGGCGGGGAGGGCACAGGCTTCATGTCCATGAATCACATGGCTCATAGACATCATCATGTCCTCTGCTTTTTATCTTTCATGTGCTACCAATTATATAAACACAAACACACACACCCAGCTGAGCCCAGCATCTTTTTACCATGCCTCACTATTTTGAGCACTTTTATGTCCTTTTATGGACAATATTTGGCACCTTCATAAGCATGCAGTGTAAATAATGGGAAGTAGCATAAGAGAAGTAAATGTCGTAATTAAAAATTAGAGAAAATGCTATCCAAGTGTCAGAGTCAAACGTTAAATTTAGGTCAGATATTAGGGCCGGCTACTGGCCTTCTGTCTGTGGAGTTTGTTTGCTGGCTCGTTTTGCTTTCATTCAAATGACTGTTGCCCTTGCTTCTTATTTTCCTAATATAGGAAGTAGTACCTCCTGTTATTATATTAAGCTGTTTCCTTTCTAAGACACTTAGCAAGCTCAGTCTGTGCATTTCCTCTGTCACGCCGATCTTATACATCATGTGTGTGCTTCCTGAAACCATTTAAGCCTTGATGGAAACTATTAGCACGTCAGTGCAGGCTTAACAGAGAAAGGTTGCTCAGTCTAAAAACATTCTTTCCTCTGCAGAGAACTTTTCAGTTTTATGTGATGCTACACGGCTGCTAATAGTGATTTTCACGAGCAATTTTAATGAAGGACCTAGTGGGGCTGGGGGTTAGAAACCGAATGCACTCACGTGTCGTTTCTGCACACGGATTCGAATGTGGCTTCCATCCTCCGGTGATACGAAACAGCTCCATCTGAGGGCTGCCTCATCTGTCCGGTCGGCCAGGCCTCTTCGATGCGTTTTGCCTGAGCAGGTGTTCATGTCACACAGAAAGCTGTCACCTCTGACTTTCATGCACGCTACAGGGTTAAGTGTTTTCAGCTGAGTTGTGGACTTTAATCTAAAGAATCATCTCCACCCCAGCCCCCAGCTGGGCCTTTTAATCAAGCCTTGGGGAGAGCAGTGGTCCGCCGTGTGGGTGCCCCGTGCACATGGCTTGTCCTCTCTGATGCGTCAGAGTCCCTCCAAGCCTCTTTATCTCCTCAGGGTAAGAAACAAGTCCCACATGTGCTCAGGGTGGGGGGCGGGTCCTGCTGTATAGAGGAGTGTATAGCTTAGTTCGATCTAAAGCTCTTACTTTATGAAGAGACGCCCCTCTAAAATGGACCATGGTGATGGCTGACCAGCTCTGCGACTCTTCTAAATATCCCTGAATTGCATTCTTCAAATGGGTGGGTTCTCTGGTACAGGCTGTCTCGGTACAGCTGACGTATGTGCGTGCCTGCACACACCATGCCCCTTCACAAGTCTAATGTTTAATACACAAGCCCTTGTGCCCGGTATAACTTTTCACTTGTGATTTCATTACTCTCCTGACCCTTTGCATTTTCTACCTAAAGAACTCTAATTTTTGCTGTTTAACCTTCTGTACATTAATTTATCAATCCACAAGTACATATATAGCATGCCTTTTAAGTGGCAACAGCCAGACTATAAAAGGGCCAGTGGTCATAACAGGCCAAGAGGTGCTTTTGTCCCAGGAATTATTAATAATAAAGTAGCAATTGGAACTGTGGCCCTTCTGCTGGTGAAGCACAATAGTGATCTCACTGTGACTGTGGTGGCAGGGCGAAGACAATTGAGTCCCCGCTACTGCCTGACGGGGGAAGGGTTGAAAAGGAGGAAGGAGTGGTTTACGTTACAAAGGGATTTTCTGAGCGCTGTTCAAGGGTGGTTCTGAGGGGCGGTCAGGCTGGAGACAGAGGGGATGGGAACGGTGGAGCTGTCCAGGGCATCTCTGGGGCTCAGGGGAGCACCCCGGCAGCAAGACATGTCTGTCCTGGCTGCCGAGAGCAGACAGGTCCTGGCCCCTCCTGGTTCTGACCGATAACCAGGAAATGCAGCGAGAAGATAAGTGAGCAAACCAGGCCTGGGCAAGTGTCAGAGAATCCAAGAGTGAGTCCTGCAGCCCTTGGATCTTGAGCTGAAAAAACCCCTGGCTTCACTTTGACAGAGTTGGACCCCTCTCTGGGGGAGTAAAACTGCGTCAAGGAGTGTGTGTGTGTGTGAATAAAATGCTGTGATTGGCAGATGTACTGAAAAAGAGTAAGTCCTTGACATCTGTTGAACTCCTCCTTAAGGTTGCACATTTCCAGAAATGGCACACACGCACCCGCACACATACCCTGACGTTACCAGATGCCGTGGGGTATGTCATTAAAGGAAAACAAAACATGCAGACTACAGTCCATATTCCAATTGCCTCATTTGTTCCAGTGCTGTTCTTTATAGCACTTCCCCTCCAGCCGAGGATCGTGGATTCCATTTGGCTCGCATGCATTAGGGAGACAGAAAAAGCCCCAGAATACGGAGGAACTAATGAGGCAAAATGTTAAATATTGATGAGTGCCGGTAAAGGAATGTTCTCCCCGTGCGACCCCTGCTGACCTCTTTCTCCCGGCCCCATAAGTCTTGTCTGGTTGCACACTCTACCGCAGCCCCAGTGGCGTCCTTTTTGTCCCTCAGACAAGCCAAGCTGTCCCCACCTTTAGGCCTCTGCACTCAGGGCCCCCTCTTTTCCCTGAGCTGCACTTGGCTGGCTTCTATGTGTCATTTCGCTCTCAGTTGAAAGGTCACTTCCAAGAGAGGACATTGCTGGTAACCGAAGTGGCCCAATCCCTTTCTATCCCCCTATTTTGATTCCCTGCCTAGGCCCACCACTAGCTGATAATTTTGTCTGTCTCACTTACCAGTGTCCCCCTAGAGTCCAAATCAGCACCTAGGTGCTCAAAAACTGTTTGTGCCCTGAGCGTACTCGCCTAAATGCCCAGAAATAGGAAGTCATTATAAACGATGGCAGTGCCTTCCAGATGTGGTTTGTGCAAGAAAATGTTTCAGCCCTTTAATCAGGGCCATATATTCAGTGAGAAAACCTTGGCTCGACATTAGAATGATGAATAAATGTACATTTCTGTATATTTTAATTCAATATTAAATGCTTAAGGTACGTAAAATCTTTTTTACATTCTCCACTACAATAAAGAGTTGGGGAGGGGGGAGTGTTTCATGGCTTTTAGAGAGAGAGGAAGGGAAAGAAACGCCTGATATGAGATAGAAGCATTGACTGTGTGGACCAGGGGCTGCACACGCCCCCGCCCAGACTGGAGATCAAACCCACAACTCGGGTGTGTGCCCTGACCCGGAATCCAACCACAACCTTTCCGTTAAGGGACGACGCTCCAACCAACTGAGCCGCACTGGCCAGCACATAAAGAGTGTTTTTGATTATGAAATACTGACACAAATTATATGGGTAAGGAGGCATCTACTGTCTATCAAATACATATATATATATTTTATATCTATATATCTATACACACACACGCAGATTCCAAGTATATAAGTAGTACAAGCATGAAAAAAGAAAGGAAATACATGAAAATACCAACTCATTGTTTGGGGATAAATGAAACTATGAGTGGTTTTTCCTATTTAAATTTTCCTAGCATTGTACATGTAGTTCTGTTATTTTTCTAATTTAAAAATATTTTTAGAAGATTTTACTTATTTATTTTTAGAGAGGGGGAAGGGAGGGAGAAAGAGAGGGAGAGAAACATCAATGTGTGGTTGCCTCTTGTATGGCCCCCACTAGAGATCTGGTCTGCAACCCAGGCATGTGCCCTGACTGGGAATCGAACCGGCGACCTTTGATTCGCAGGCCGTGCTCAATCCTCTGAGCCACACCAGCCAGGGCTTAAAAATATTTTTAAGAGACAAAACTAATACAGAATAATAATCAAACATTACTAAAACCGTGACTGCAGTTTGGAGATAGAAGGGCCTTCTCCAATCTGGCATGCTACTGCAGGAAGCTTTATGGAAAACAGTGGTCATTCATCTGGGCTTTGCGAAGATATATTTTGAGGGTGGACAGAAAAGTAAGTAGAGAAAGCTTTTTCTGGTTAAGAAGCAGAATGAGCAAAGATAGCAAGGGCCTGACCAATCCATGGGAGACAAGCCTACATGAATGGAAAGTTCACATTTGGGGGATGGGGGTAGGGACTTGGGGGAGGAAGATAGGATCACATGTTAGAAGATCTTTGAAACTCTGCAGAGGTTTAGACTAGAAGTGGAAAGAAATAAGGAACTACTGTAGGTTCTTGAGAAGAGGGTAACACGGTGGCCTAGGTGTTTTAGGAAAGTTATCCTGTGCAGGGAGTGAACCAGAGCTGGCAGTCAGGAGGGCGCGGCCAGCGTCGGTCTGGCATTCAGGGCAGACGCCAACATCGGTCACAGCTCTGCCCCGTCTCAGTCCACCTTCACCCAGCCCTCCAGCCAGGCGTCACCAGTCAGTCCGGCTGGCAGAGGAGGCCGGGTTGCCTCTTTCTGTGCATGTTGTCATACTAGTGAGGTGAGAGCAGGGGAGACATGAAGGCCCAATGGGTGGACTTGAATGGTTCAGGAAGTAGAAGCAGGATCAGCATCTTGAGATGTTTCTTTTGTGTTTGTAGGTTTGTGTTTTACCTAGGGCCAGAAACAGAGCTCTTTCCGTGTGACTCCTCATTCAGGTGTTAGAGAAATGTTCCACTTTTTAAGGATTTGTCTCTGGGGTACGGTTTTTATGCAGCTGCTGTGTAAAAAATATTTCCTTCACTATTTAACAAACCTTGAGGATAGTCACTCCAAGAAATTATGTGTCATGAAAAGACTCTCCCCTGCTTTTAATCTACAAAGGTTTAGAAGCACCTGCTGTGCCCACTTGTGGGAGTTAACTTGTCAGAATATGTTCAGCCACTATTTCTAGGGGTTTTTAAAAGATTTTGTTTTCTCTTGTTTTTTTAAAGCTGTTTTTTTTTTAGATGTGGAATAGCAAACAAAATTAAAAATAAAGTGAAATTGTCTCATCTTCGGGGGAGAAAAACTTCTACTCTGACAGTGTGTGGGTTGTAAGCAGAACAGAATGTTTATCTTAACTACGTGTTAAAGATGGAAAATAAAGTTAGCAATAGCCAAAAGGCCTTCTTCTGAATAACTTATCACAAAAGGGAAAACATAAATCTAGTGGCAAAACAACTTTCCTTTATAGGCTAGTGCTTCTTGGATGGGTCAGAGAATATATAAACTTTCGTTTCCATCCACATGCCTGGTAGCCTCCCCAAATCTCTAATTCAAGGTTTGGTTGCTGGGACGAGGGGCAGTTGACATTTTTATGGATGATCTTTTTTTTTCTTTTGTTCTTTTTCCCTCTATTATCTATGCTTGTGATCAAGAGCTTACAAGACCCCATGAAAAAACTGGTTGAGAAGGAAGAAAGGAAGAAGCTCAACCAGCAGGGAGGTGCCGAAGCCACAGCGGAAGAGCCGAGTCAGTAAGTCACCGGCCACTCATCTTGACATCTTCGTTCCCACGGGTGAGGGCAGCGCAGGCCACACTTGCAAAGTCCTCTGGGGCCTCGGACCCAGGCTCATTGTCTACTCCCTCACTTCTGGGAGTGGACATGTTCAAATGGAGACCAAAGCCCCCAGGCACGCACGTTTTTCTACTAGACCAGGACTCACTCACCCCAATAAGAGACCCATTCCTGGGGTACTTCGGAGGGACACACTTGTGAGGCTCTCAGTGGGGCAGGAGAGGGTAGTGTCCCCACTGCTGCCCGGCCCCAGCTTTCTGGACCCTGTCTGGCGCTTTTGTCACCATCACTTACAAGATCCTGCCCTAGATAGGAAATCCCCTGGCTTTTGTCTCAAAGAAGGAAATAACCGATGACATTGCCTCGTAACTCATCTCCTACTTAGGTGCGATCATCCGAAAGCACTGGGCTTTGACATTTTGTGTTCTACCCTTCAGACCGGCTGCTTTCTCCTCTGTGAGGCGGAGGGCAGCTCTGAGTACAGGAAGTGACTGCTCCATCTTCATTTCTCGCCTCTGTGCAAAGAAAGCGCCTCTAGTCATTTCACATAATGAGAGACTCGTTGGACATATATGGTGCAAACCTTCGCACACAGCCGGGAGGAGGTTTAAATGCGAATCTGTCTTTTTCTATTGAGATGTCATAGCCCGCAGGAGCAGCATTAACCTTGAACGGGCCTGACCTAGGAAACCAAAATAGATTACCCTGCCGTTGGCTCCTCCTTTTCCACCCCCACACACAATTAGATGACAGTCTTATGGCAGAGCAGACTGATATTTTTACTGTGTTTCTAAATCAGTTTCAAGATACACACACACACACACACACACACGTTTTTTTGTCCCACTCAAATATTTGCTACCAATTGTAACCGCCCCACCCCCTTTTTTAAAGCAAACGCTAGCAAATTTCTTTAGTGCAGAACAGAAACAAGTTTTCACTGTAGGAAGGCTATAAAATGAGATCTCAGTGTACTGCAGTTGGCTACATGGGGGAAGCAGTTTAACCTATTCCTAGTCATAAAAATAAGAATCGTACCAGGTAGTGAGCACCTTCTCTGTACCTAGCACAGTGCCAGGCACGTTGCTGATGTCACCTCATGGCAGCCCTCCATGTAATCAAGGTGGGCACTTCCCCAGTGCGTGAGTGATGGAAGTGAGGCTCAGAGAGGTTAAGGAACTGGCCACCACCCCTGGAGTTGTAGGAGGCAGAGGCCGGAGCGAGTCCTGGCATCTTCTTTTCACCATATATGCCACTACAGGGGAAAGGAAGCCCCAGCCCTTACTCAGAAGGGAACCACCCAAGACCACCTTGATAAGTTTGAATTCATTTCAGATTTTTGCTTTTATTTAGTGCTTCATTTTTAAAAGCTCAAATGTCTAATCCATGAATTATTTTAAAAGACAATGAAAACTTAACAAGCATTTTCCAGAAAGAACAGGTAAAGGTGAACCAGTGTGGGAGGAAGGAGGCACGGAGGCACCAGCTGGGTCTCAGCATCGGGGTGTCTCTGCCATGGTCCTGCCTGTGTGTGGGAAGAGCCGAGGCAGGCAACAGTCGTCTGCCTCTGAGAGCGATCCTGCCCTCAGCCTTGTGTAACATAATTAACCTGCTGAGACGTCTTCCAGAAATTAGGATAAACGCCTGCTTGCCCATTGGTTGTTTAACTATGTTTTTAAAAATGATAACTTCAGTATCTATCTTTCTTATACCTAACCAACCACCTAGATACGTACAGAATTTGTGCCTTATAATGACACAAGATTCAGATGTTAAGATGCTACAGACCAGCCTTGGGACAGGAGAAAGCAAGCAAATGTATTTCTTCTTCAAAATCACAGCCTGTCAATGACCATATATTCACCTCGTACGTGTGTGTGTGTGTGTGTGTGTGTGTGTGTGTGGTAAGTGCCATAATAGATATGGTGCCGAAAAGCTAGCTATATCATAAATACAACATTCAGAGCTACATTACTAAAGGTGATTTTTTCATTTTATTTTAAGGTTAATTTCCTTAGAGGAAGAAAACCAGCACAAGGAATCCTCTATTTTTAAGAGTAAGTTTTGATTTGTGTTTAGAACTGATTCTGAAATACTACTGCCCAACAGCCAGCTCATTGTCTTTTCTGGGAAGCTCCTCCTAGGCCTTTCTTCTCTTCCAATTGAGAAAACTGTGTGTTAAAATGCTTTTAGTCTTAAATTGTCATAGCCCAGTGACGTCCACCCTAGAGTGTCATTCATTAGGAGCGGTTGTACATTGGGAACGGGAAAACAGCATCATTAGTCACCTCGGCAGCAGCCCATCAGAGGAGTGTCCACCATTGAGAGTCGGCAGAGAGCTGTTTCTTGTACAACAGATGATATCATTTCTGCTGTTCCCAGAACTACTTCTGACAGCCATTTGGGCTGCAGAGATAGTTTTCATAAGTTCACGTGATTGCATCGGGTGGGTACGGTATTCACTGGGCTGTGGGGTGGGTGTAGGTCGTTGTGGGGAACAGAGGGGGAGGGCGGGACAATGCCTTCCAGGTGATGCTTGGGCCCGTTCTGCAAGGAGTGGCCCTAGATCCCTCCGTGTACCGACCTCCCTGTGGTCGGAAGAGGGATCAGAGCATTGGTGGAAAATACCCCGTGCTGTGAGCCACCTGTCAGCTCCCCCTGTCTCCTGCTATTACTGCCAGTTCTTTCATTGGTCCATCTTGTCATTAAGGACCAGAGGGAATGGTAAACTGGAGTAGAACTAAGGTGATGTAACGCTGAGCCTTCCGCTGAGACTCAAAATCCTCAGAGATGCAGGGGAATGGTTTACAGCTGACGGGGGGAGACCTCGACCACCCCAACCCTCCGTTCAGCCTGGCCCCGCAGCCACACACCTGCGTCTGCCCTGCTCCGCCCACTGCTGCAGCACCAGGCCTTTCTGGGACGTGAGAGGAGGCACAGCAGCCTTGAAAGTTCCCTCTCTCCCATCCCTTTCTCCACCCCCTGCCGTCCTTCTGTCTTCCTTTCTACGTTTCCAACCACTTGTTTCACCTACTTTATTCTTCTCCCACTTTACTGCTTCATTTGCTTCTCTCTCATGTGAAAGTCAACAGGAAAAAAAACAGCTCCCACTTTTTTGCTTCTCTAGGTTGGTTTCCATCATCCATTCACACATGGACACCGTCACTGACTCATGTTCATTTGTTCAACAGAAGTTTATTGAGGGCCGTCTCTGTGGCGGGCACAGCCCTGGGCTCTGGGCGTGCTGTGGTTCGCCCGGCCTAGTCAGAGCACTCCAGGGTGGGGCTCAGAGGCAGAGGGGCAACAGGTGCTGATCTAACAGTTACACAGAGAACAGGGCAACTCCAGCTTCCGTGACGTGTGTGATGGGGGGACATCACCTGTCAGAGGGATCGGGGAACTGGCTAAGTCAAGTGCTGTTGTAAGACCTGTCAAAGCCAAAGGAGCAGCCGGGGCGGAGATTATGAACAAGGGAGGACTAGGGGAGGGTCCGAGGGAGGGAGCGAGTGGCGGAGGCAGGCAGAGAGGCAGGCCGGCCTGGCCCCGGTGGCCACGTAAGCACTCCCCGACTGTTGCTCCACACCCTCCAGCCTCAGTGTCCCTTGGGTACTGACAACATGAATCACGTTGAGGGTCATCTAGGTAATCGAATCAAAAAATTGTAATTCTATGGGAAAATGTTAGCTCCAGTTCATTATATTTGTATTCAACTTGCATATCTGTTGACATGTTAATCATATATTCATGCCATTGGTGACAATATAGGACTATCACATTTTCTTTTTCTTTGTGCAATATGTGTACTTGCTTGTGGCATTTGCATACTTTTTTGAGACTATAAATGTCGATCACCTTATTTTATATATACACAGAATGGAATCCTTTAAAAGGAAGTGTCATTTTTTATTCTGTGACTTGCAGAAAGTCTAATGTTCATAAGAGCAAACCAAGTTTTAAGGCTGTTCTATTGGGTGTGCTTGTGTATGTATATTTACACACATGTACACACACACGTTTTATGATTTAGAGCATTCTTTGGTTCCCAGCAAAACTGGGCAGAAGGTGCCAAGATTTCCCATACACTCCCTGTGTCCACACGTGCACAGCCTCCCTCATTGTCCACACCCACCACCAGCGCGGTGCCTTTGTTACAACTGACGAACCAACGCTGACAAGTCTTCTCCCCCAAACTCCATAGTTTACTTTAGGGTTCATCCTTGGTGTTACATAGCCTGAGGGCTTGGACAAATGTATAATGTATCCACCATTACAGTATCATACAGAATGGTTTCACTGTCCAACAAATCCCTTGTGGCTTCACTTATTCATCTCTCCCCTCAAACTCCTGGCAACCACTGATCTCTATACTGTGTTCATAGTTTTGCCTTTTCTAGAATGTCGTCCAGTTGGAATCGTGCAATATGTAGCCTTTACGGATTGGCACCTTTTACTTAGTCACCTGCCCTTTATTTTAGCCAGACCCATGACTGAAGTTCATTAGCACCATCGACTAACAGTCAGTCACTTCAATCGCATATTTGACCATGGAAGGACAATCGTTAGCTCGGTGTCATGTGGTTTTTTTACTAAACAAAGCAAAGACTTAGGGCTGTTAACTCAGCGTTCCTTGAGAGCCAACGACTTGAGTGGAGGGGACATGAGGACCCCTGCTTCTGCACGAGTGGGTGCATGGGTGCTGCTTCTTCCCCCAGCTGTGTGTGCACCTCACACCACAACAGTGTGTGAGCATGCACACCATGTGAACTGGTGATAACCAACTGTGCATTGTACTTACAGCTGAAGAGGGAAAAAGCATTTTATCTGCCTTGGACAAAAGCTCTATGCACAACGTATGCTCAGGTAATCCAGATTAAAGAGAATGGCTCATTTTAATAATTTGACTCAAACTTCTTCCAAACTAAAACTAACTCATGCTTTTGTTTTCTTTCCCCTCCTCTAACGGACTAATAGATGAACTATTAAACATGAAACCTGAGGAAGGTGGTAAGATTTATACATTTCTTGGGGGTTATAATTTAATTTTTTAATACCGGTGTTATATGCAGGGAAATGTTATGTTTATCTTTTCAATAGGTGACTGACATTTGTCTTTATAAATGAACTTAAATGTGCTCAAGCACAGATTAGTATGTGTGGCTCTGCCATCTTAGTACAATTCATTTCACAGTGTCAAACCACTAAAGCACAAAGTTGTGATGTCAAAGGTTGTGTGTTGTAATAGAGAAAACATGGCTGTCGCAATCAGACAGGCCTGGGTTTGAACACTGGTTCGACCATAAGTTATCCCTAAGGCCTTAAGTGATTTGGTTCATACTTAAGCTCTCTCAGCCTCAGTTGTTCTCCTTTGCTAAATGGAACCAATAGGAACAGTCTTGCTGGGTTATTGTCGTGACGGGAGACTATATGGGAAGGGTCTTTTCTGATCTCTCACGTAGGGGCGCTAAGCAGATGATACAGGAGGACTAGAAATGTTGTTCTGATGGTATACTATGTTGCATTTCCATTGAACTTTAGTTAAATTCAGAGAGTTTGCTGGCTGGGTCCCACACCCAAGTTTACCAGGCCTAAACTCCTTTACTGAATAACCAGCCAGAAGAGAATGCAGAGCCATGGATTTGTATGAGGCATGCAT
>PVKM010040912.1:0-13299 GCA_004027735.1 Carollia perspicillata
GGATGCAGGCGCAGGAAATACATAGTTATGGTATTAAGGCGTTGATTTGGGGAGGTTTTCATTATAAAGGCTTGCCTTCCCAATGAAATCAGTATCAAAGTGAGGAGCTCTGATAACCCCAAATATATGTGGTACTAGCTTACCAGTTGGAAACCTAGCAGCATAGAAACAGCTGCCAAAGGTTCTGAAAAGACGGCAACTTATGCTATAGGCTGGCAAAATATTTAGTGAAATGGCAGACTATTATCCACATAAAAAATATCTCAAAATTTGACAAGCAGTTAGAAAGAATCAGAATTTTGTGTGTTACCTGCTACTGGCTTCCATAGGCAAGGTAGTACGAGAAACATAAGCTTTAAAAAGAATTGGCTTGTTTCAAGCAGAAATCAAGGAGAGCATGGTGTTTAGAGAAGCCCTTTGCTACTAGACCACTAATAATAAAAGAGAAAATCTTTAAACAGTAAATGTCCAGTTAAAACTTCTCACTTAAAATAACTCAACCTTGTGTCAAAGGTCGATGGAAGGTCCTACCTCCTATCCACACTTATTGTTGCAGGTAGCCTTAGGTTGCCTGTACCGTGTTGAGAAGTACAGGAGTAAGAAAATCATTTTAAAAGGAAACTTAAAAGCAAATACGGGAAGTAGCGTAGGAAAAAAAACTAGGAAAGAATGTGGTTATTGGCACACAGAACTGACTAGAAACAACAAGATCAGAAGCCTCCTACTTTTTTGAGGCAGTTGTACTGACAAAAGAAATTATAAACCTGGCTATGTGTTTAATGAGCCTTAAAACATCCCTCAAGCAAGAATGGGCTTTGCCGTGCCTCCTTCACGAAAGGCAAACTCCCCAACATGAGCCTCAGATGTGGTCAAGGAAGACACGGACGGGCATCGCCCCCCCGAGGGTGGAACCAGGGGTCATGGACCACTGAGCTCCTCCAGGAGAGCAGACCTGGGACTAATTAAGAAATTTCCCCGACCTTCAGAATACGGGACTTTGCATGTCTGTCCAGTGAATTTCACAATGGCTACACACCAGTGACCATGTGTTACCCAGTCTGTCTCTTTCTGATGGGAGTGTTTATTTGTGCTTGTTGAGTCTCTGTTATACCATTGTATGTGGGGAGGGGGTAGTAAAATTTGTGATTTTAGACCGTAAGATGCCAACCTATGAGGAGCCATGGCTCTCACCGTAAATCATCTGCTGATTGTGCGCTTTGAGCAGGACGCACACTGGACAGACAGGCTGAGAGTGTTTTACTCGAGAGAGGAACAGTGAAAATACACTGGGTGACTGGAAAGGCAGACCACGCCTTTGCCTTCAGCAAAGTTCACTTTCTTCTGGACACTCCCAGAGCCTGCATTTCCCAGAAGCCTTTTCAGTTAGTCAGTGGCCATATGTATCCATTCTGATGAATAGAATGTGACAGGAGTGACATACAAATTTCCATGACATGGCTCTAAAAATCTCTTCACAATCCTCCACACTGTCTTTCTAGGTCAACCAGCTAGACAAAGGGTCCCAAGAGGACCCTGAGGCCCTATGGGATTGTGGAGCCACAAAAGGGAAGGAGTGTGGTTCCCTGAAGGACTGTATGGAGCAGGGACACCCCCACTCACCACCACTGATACGCATTGGACTGTACCATGAAAAAATATGTAACACCTTACTGGATTAAGCCTAATGAGATTTTGAATTCTTACAGCAGTGTACTGTGATTAATATGTCTCTAAAGCTGAAAACTAAAAATTAATCTCAAATTTCCCACTCTCATCTCACCTCTTACTTATATCCATTTTTACGTCTATTTTAGTGCCGAACTATCTTCCATATATTTCTCCTTCTCACTGCCCCTGTTGCCACCACCTTAATTCAGGTCCTCGTAATCTTGCATCAGAATTATTGACATAATCTTCTAACTCGGATCCCTACATTCCAGTTCACTGTCTACATCCCTAATTCATCGTGGACACTGATGCCAGAACATTTTCCAAAATGCAAATCTCCCTGCTCAAAAATCTCTCAGTGTCTTCCAAATACCTTCAGAGAAATTTTAAACTTCTGAGCCTGGACTAGGAGGAGTTCCACAGTTTTGTCACTCTCTGCCCCTGGGACCTCGTCCCACCCCTCACTCATCCGCATGTTCTCAGAGCTTCTTCTGCACACAACCACCTTCTGGGTTTCCCCATTATGCAGCTCCTTAAGTAACCACCTATAAGTTGGTTGCCTGCCTAGGGTATGAATTAAAAAAAAAAAAGATTTCTGGAACTCTCTTGCTTTATCCACTGATAATCTCATTCCTCACCTCTCACTTCTTACTCTTTATTTATGAACCCAACATGTCCTCCTGTTCATTTCTGAACCCTTGGTCCATTTTCCACTAATGTCTTCATTGCACACGTATTTAGAATAGTGACTATTTCTTCTAACTCTAGTCTGACTCCACTTGGCCTCGCCCCTCAAGACTACTGTATTTTCACTGATGGCTTTAAGGGTAACACCCTCTGCTACCCCAGCATCTACTCTCTGCTCGTTTCCAGGATAACCAAGTCTTCTCTGTTTCTCCTCACTTCCCCACAATGGCAGCCTTGTCTGCGTTCCCCTCCTCCTGGGGTTTGATGACAGGACTTAAACATGTGCTTCTTCAAGCTTCTCTTCCAACATCCATACTCTTCACTCCGTTCCTGGCAGGGGTGTCCGACGTTTTGGCATCTCGGGGCCACACTGGAAGAAGAAGAGTTGTCTTGGGCCACGCAATAAATACACTTTGACAAGTAATTCCACACCAAAAAATCTTGTAATGCTTTAAATAAATTTACGATTTTGTGTTGGGCTGCGTGCAGCCCTGTGTGCCACAGGCTGGACACCCCTGATGTATCCTCCCACGATTTTGCCTGGAAATTCCTAGTCATTTTTAACTCCCAGTTTAAATATTACCTCCTCTGTGAAATTTTTCTCAATTTCTCAATGCTCAAAACAGAATTTTACTTTTCCTTCTCCATACCCTCAGAGCACCTTTTTAATACTCCTATTGTATCACTAATCTTATTGTATTTTAACATCGTGTTCACTATCTACCCCTCTCTAGAAAGTAAGATCATTGAGGATGGACATTTTCTTCTTTATTCTTGCCTTCTTGGCTCCTAGCATAAGGTGGGTATATCTCACATAACTAAACTCATAAAATCACTGACACCCAAACCATAGTTGAGGAAGAACTGAAACAGTGGGATTTGGCTTGGCGCATGGAGTGGCCGAAAACACAGCAAACTGGGTCGCAAGACCTGACTCAGCAACTTCCTCCAGGAGCAATGTGCGAAGTGTCCTGAACTCCCTCGACTGTGGACTCACTAGATCCACTATTCTCAACCTTTTTCCTCTCATGGCACACATAATGTAATTATTAAAAGTCTGTGGCACTCCAAAACATATATTTTTGTTGATATGACAAAAATAGGCATAATTTTGATTCATTCACACCAGGTGGCTATTGTTATGTTGGCTGTTGTCGTTTTTTTACCTGACAGTCTAAGGGAAAAGAGGTCCGTGCCCCTGACTAGTGAGGTACTGCATGTTTAAAAATTACGGTGGCACACCAGTGGAAATTCGCCACCCTAGACTGACTCTAAGGGTTTTCCAACTACAAAATCGAGATGTCACCCAGACATACTCTTCCCACAGCACGAGTGGGGGTTTGGGGGGGGGGGTACAGGCAACAGTTGATCGTGGGCAACACCAGGTTCTGCCCAGCATTTCTCTGGAATTTGGTGTTTCTAATCGTGGCAGGCTCACTTTCTCACCCATTAGTGGTAGCAACGTTTTGTTGATCAGAATGTTATCAACTACCTCTAGCAAAATAAGACCCTTCTTGGTTCCCTTCTCTAGACCCTGTATTTTCACAAACATGCTTTTTTCATTTTGTCTGCCTGGTCACTGTCCAGCTTCCCCATTAGCAAGAGCCTCTCCCAAGGTTTTGCCATTTCGCTGGTAGTTGCCTCTGAATATCCAAACAGAAATACATGGCTTTTTAAAATAATTACTTCTAAGTCAGAAGTTAGCTGCTTCGTGAGAAATATCTTACTCATGGGAGACATTTGCCAGTGATATTTGGCTTGGTTTGGCCTGACTTGGACAAGGGGTTCAGATCTGTCATAACTGATACTTCCCCAAGCTCGTACTCAAAGAGCGAGGAACATGTGCATGATATCAAGTCATTATCTCATTGCTGCCATCGGTTCGCTGAGTGCGTTGGGCAGCAGCGTGTCTCTCTGCCCTAAGCCCAAGAATGAAGCCTTAGTGCCAACAGTTATCAGGCTGCTGGGAAAATGGCAAAAACTAGACTGCGGTAAGATTAAGATTCAATTGCCTGTGCAAGTTTGGAAAGCTTGAAACAAGAAATTGGCCTGGTGAGCAAGTTTGATTTTATGCTCCTTTAACTTATGTAAAAGTTTTAATATGCACATATAAAATATATCAGCTTTTCAGTAAGACATGTGAAATTTAAAATATTGTGTCTAATAGAAAGAAAAAAGCCTAATAGAAAAAAAAATTTCACACAGTTCCAACTATTATTACAGGTGAGATTTTATCTTGATGTTCTCCTTATAGTTAGAAATGCGTCTTGAAGTTCCCTTTAAATTAATATATAACTGAAAATGTGTTTTAAGGTCCTAAGAAAGCAACTTGTATCTTGTTATTTCGATGTTAGGAAGATTTTTAAGAATCAGAACAATGTCAGATGGGGGTTTCACATAGTTGTCTTTCTTTTCCTTAGGTTTTTAATGATTGGGGGTCCCGGATCCTACTCCCTCCTGTACCAGCAGGGCACTGCAGCAATGACAGTAGCCAGGCTGGGGGAACACAGACCCAAGTGTGAGTTTCCCATGCATTTTTCTCCATTAAGCCAGAGCCATATAAGCCTGCGGAAAGCTCTGCTCCTTTTAGCTCCATTCCCCCAAATACACACTATCTGTAACTGAAGATAGAAGTCCTATATTTCTCTGAAATTTAAAGAAAGGCCAAACCCCATAAAATCTCTTAATGAAGGAAATATCTAGTGTCTGGGTACCTAGAAGACTCTGCAACAAATATAATAATTGATTTGGAGATTTTGGTGACTCAATTTTCCTTCCTTTAAATTTAGTATTAGAGCAAAACCAGTGAATACACTTGTAAATGTTGACATCTTTGAAGTATCTATAGCAGCCCCTATTCCCTGATTGGCTCTTCAAATTCCTGATAGTCAAATTTTTCAACACACAGTATAATGATGTATTAAAGGAGGAGGTAGCCCAGGCTGGCGTGGCTCAGTGGATTGAGCACTGGCCTGTGAACCAAAGGGTTGCTGGTTTGATTCCCAGTCAGGGCACATGCCTTGGTTGCAGGGCAGGTCCCCAGTTGGGGGCCTGTGAGAGGGAACCAAACATTGATGTTTCTCTCCTTTCTTCCCCCCGCCCCTCTCTAAAAATAAAGAAATACATTTTTTTAAATAAAAAATAAAGGAGGAAGTATATAAGGTAAATAATGCCTGATTACCTTTAGAACGAATACAATTCTAAAATCTAATTGAGAGCCAGAATCTCTCAATCCCAACTTCCTGAGATCTTTAATGGTGGCTTCAAATCCTTTGCTATTCCTCCCATTGAGAGTTACAGTCCAGTTCTCCTTTTCCTGAATCAGGTCTGGCCTTGGTACATCGATTGATCAGTAGAATGTTGTGACGTTTCTGAGCCCAGGTGATCAGAAGCCTTGCAGCTTCTTCCATCATGACATGGGAAACCTGAGCCACTATGTAAGAAGTCTGACTGCCCTGAGACCATCATGAGAAGCTCAAGCCCCATGGAGAGGACCCTGAGGGTAAGACCCTGTGTGGAGAGAGAGAGAGGCCGGTGAGCAGAGCAAATACGTGAGTGGAGAAGCCAACTCATAAGTAAGAATCCACTTACAAGGTGGCCTCTCCGGCCCTAAGTGCTGCTGCCGATGCCACAAACAAATCAGAGGCAAACTGCCCGGTGAGCCTTGGTCAATTCCTGGACAAGAAATCCTGGGCAAAATGAAATGGTTGTTTTCAGTCATTGCATTTTCAGGTGACTTATTGTGCAGCAATAGATAAAATAGAACAGAATGTGGTACCTGAATTAAAATATTATACCAAACACCCGAAATGTGTGACATTGACTTTGGAGCCCAGCAGTGAGCAAAAGCGGCGAGAGCTTCTTCATGGGGCTCGAAGGACGTGAGAATACAGCTACGGGAGCGCAGAGAAAAGGTCACCCCTATTTTGTGGTGGTAGAACATTTTAACAAAACTGTGTCCCTCTGAAATTTTCAAAAACAGGAAAAAACTCTAGGAAAACAACAACAACAACAAAAAAAAAAGGAAAACATACCTAGTGACCTGATGGATTTGTCTAAAGAGATTCCAGGTAGAATACCGAAAGCGACGACCACCTTCTCATAGCTATGCTTGAGAATGCACAGAAATGAATTTAAAAGAACTATTCTGCTTTCAAGAAGAATTGAGAAACAAGACAAAGGAGCCAGACTTTAAAGATTTAAAAGTATAACTGTTTTTAAATCCTAGTTTTTCCAATCAGCAAAGGCTTTCAAAATGAGGGATGGCCTTTTCGTAAGTACGAGATCCTGGGCATTACCAGTATAGCATTCCCTGAGGGCAGCGGTGTCAAGGACGGGCTAAGAATGGCTGAAGGGTGCACATACTAGGGCTTCTAAAAATCGTAAAGTCCTCCCTTTCACATCCTCTCTCCTGTACAAAAGAACCTCTAGAAATCTTCAAAATATGGTTGCCGAGAATCCTGACTCCTAGATTTAAAAAAGAAACAATTTTGGAAAGAAGTGTAGTCTGTCTTGGGACTAATGGAATGGATTATAATTTGATACACACAAATCCAAAGTTTTAAAAGGAATTATATTAGTTTGAATGGGAAACTACCAAATGAAAAGAGGCCTTTAAACCCTTGGATTTCTTTGGGGAGACAGAAAGCTAAAACAAATTCCTCCGCTGGAAACAGACCATTTCTTGTGGGAAAGGAGGGATGGACGACACAGTAGACAGAACGCGGAGGTCAGAGGGCAGAGCAAATGGCCAGGGAATCCTTCCCAGAGAGCGAGCGGGCGGCCCTAGTCACGACGTGGCCTCACGTGCCCACCTGGGTATCACCGTTGCTCTGAACCAGCGACTGCTTGTATGACTTCTGTTTTCCCCTTTCAGAACCAGAATGTCTGTTGTGGTTCTTTTACGCTGGTCCTACCATTTTATGTTGGGTGCTGGAGAGAGGGAAAAAAACTTCTCTCTCTCTTTAAGATTTTATTTATTTATTTACTTACTTATATTATTTTTTTATTTCTTTTTTTATTTCTTTAGGGACAGGGGAAGGGAGGGAGAAAGAGAGGGTGAGAAAAACATTGATTGGTTGCCTCATAAACACCTCCTGACTGACTAGGGCCCAACCCAGGCATGTGCCCTGATTCAGAATCTAACCAATGACATTTCACTTCTAGGACTAACTCCCAACCAACTGAGCTAACTGCTGGGGGCAAGAACCATCTCTTCAGGTCACAGGTCTTCAGAATGGTGCTCGAGGGACTTCACCTGAGAAACCCGTCAGCCTCTGGACCTGATGTTGCTGATCAGATCCTCGACTGCAAGTCAACGCTCAGAAAGGCTGAGGTTTGGGGCTTTGAGCTACGTGAGTGTGTTGTGCGTTTTGGAGGGATGCAAATACTTTGTGGCCAAAAGGCAGACTGTAATAAATTAAAGTTGCCCACAAGTTCTTTGCCACTTCCCCGTTGAATCTTTACCGGTCTTCGTGACTGGCTTGACCTAGAGAAAGCAGCCTAAGCGACACACCAGGACTTCAGAGCCTTATTACAAGAAGCCTTGCAACTCCTGCCCGGGTTTATCAGAACACATTCTCTGAGAACCCTAAGCCACCATGTAAAATACGTGAACATTTTAAAACTGCCAAGCTGGGAGTAGCATAGGTCGTCTGCTGAGGTCCTCGTAGAGAAGACACCATAAGGAGAGAAAGGCCGACGTGCACTAAGGCACCAAACAGAGGCCTAAACGAGGCACCCTGCAATGGGTGTTGCAGCCTGAGCTGCCCCTACGGAGCCATTGCCAAGTTCCTGGTCTACGTTATTGGGGGAAATGGAGAGAAAATAGCTCCTTTAAGCCACTGAGTTTGGGTGATTTTTTTATTCACCAATAGAAAACCAGAACACTTTTCTTGCTTATTTTCACACCACGTTCCCTCCCAAGTTGATATCTTTCTGTTACAGGTTCTCTCCCATGAGTTCGAGCTTTCAGGCTACAATATGACATAAGTTACTACTTACTTCTAGAATGGCCCTAATTGTAGAAACTTTATAGAACACTTTTACCACAGACATGCATGTTCTGTATTATTTTATGCCTTCAAAACATGCTGTCAAGACTGAACTCATAATTACCCAGAGTGCTCTGCTTTTTAACCACAGTGTACGTTGCTGTGACCCATTAACTGACAAATGCCACATTGTTCCTACCCTTTTGGATAAACTGGGAAAAAATTTCAACACCTTACTATCTTACTGTAAGACTTCACTTCTTGCTTAAGATCTTCACTCTCTTACTCTATTGGCCAAGATGATTTTTATCATTTGGCTTAAAAACTACAAGTTTCCCCTTCCACCTGACTGTTGCCACAGATATTCAGCATCCATGCTGGGTGGAGCCCAGGTCACCAGGAGAGCCTCTGAGGGTTTTCCAGGGCACCATCAGGCAGCAGGACTGGGAAGTAATTAGGGAGTGGGCAAGGTATACACCGCTGGGTTTCAGAATTTCTGAGCCCCCCACGACTGTGTGTCTCCCATCCCCCCCCACCCCACCACCACCCTTTTTGAATACTGTTTGTAGCAGTTCTCCTACACTTGCCCCACCATGGCGTGTTGATTATCAGGGGAAGGGAACTAGTCTTTTTAGTTCACTGTTCTTCTGACCAACAGCAATGGGACTCAAGGAGTGGTACCTGATGTTCTATACCCACAGAACGGCAGCAGACCCAGACCTGATTTTGATAGTGAGATGCTGGACCTCCAGCCTGAGTCTGATACTAAACCAAGTATCAGAAATTTTAGAAGTCTTGGAAGGAGGGTGAGTGCATTTTGCATGAAGGTATTTCTGTTCTAATAGCCAGAATAGCTGACTGTAGACATTACATTTTCCAGAAGTGGCTATGGCAATCTTTTCAGTTACACATACTCTTCCAGAAATTACCACTCCTTCATCAAAAGGTAAGGTCTCTTTCTTTTCTCTTTGAAAGTGGGCAAGCTTCTGTGACTGCCTGAATGAAATAAGTGTGGCAGCAGTGATGCTTGTGTGCCTTTGGAGGTTAGGTCATAAAAGCCAATGTGGCTTCTCTCTCTCTCTCTCTCTCTCTCTCTCTCTCTTCCACTCCTGTCTCTTCCCCTTCTTTTCTCTCTCTCTCTGCACATATGTACACACACACTCCTGTCTCTCAGGATGCTCATCCTTGGAAAACCCAGTCGCTGTGTTGAGAGGAGGCTCAGACCACATAAGGAAGTCCACTTGTAGCTGTCTGGCAATCGTCCCAGTCATGGTCTCTAACCATCAGACACACGGATGAGTATGCCTTCAGATCATTCTAGCCTCCAGACTTCAACCTGGCCCAGCTGAGGCCCAGCGGAAGAGACACAAATTATCTCCACCGTGTTCCACCCAAATTGCAGGTTTGTGAACAAGTAAATGTTGTCATTGCCTTAAGTCATTAAGTTTTGGGAAATAACTAACTTTGGAGCCCATGAAATGGACAATTTTTCTTCCTCCCACCCCAAAACATAAATATCCCTGTCATAACATATGTATATGGGAACTATTGCCTACTTGGATGAAGAACAGTTTAAATGTTCTGTGAGGATCATCTACTCCAGGCAATCTCTCCATTCTTGCCAGAACTGAAAAGAATATTGCTATTTCTGAAAACAGAAATGTTGCCTATTTATAAGTGTCACGAGGCTTCTGGCTAGTTTGGAACTGAGACTCGAAATGTCACAGTGGAGGTCAGTCTCGCCCCCCTTCATACATCTACAATTTCTTGAGTCCTACCCACAATAGCAAGTGTATCCATTCAATTCATCCGCAGAATGCTTACTGAGTACCTGGGCTATGCTAAGTACCGTATTTTGCTGTGTATCATGCATACGTCTTTGCCCAAATTTTTGAGGGAAAAATAAGGATGCACATTATGCATGTGTAGTACTAATTCCATATCTGTATAAGTATTTTTAATTCTTTTATTTATGCTTATGTATTAAAAGTGTAACTCTAGAAAGCAATAACAATACCCGTATGCAAAATAATACCCTGGACTACAATAACTGGTTTTATATATAAATAAAAATTGAATTAAAAAATTAGAATGTAAGATTTTTTTCCTGAAAGTCTGGGTCAAAAATGTGGGTATGCACTATACATGGCAAAATACAGTACTATTCTCTATGCTGAGCATACACCAATAACAAATAAAATAATATCAATAAAATAAGTCTCCTGCCCTCCTGGATCTTATATTCTCTTCAGGGGAACAAAATAAACAGATTAAAAGACAGTGTTTTAGAGGTGATCAGGCTGTGAACAGAAGGAAGCAGGTACTGGGAGCTCTTAGTGGGGAGCAATTTTAAATATAAGAAGGTGCTATGGAAGCAAAGACACGAGAGAAGTAGGGGAGTGAGCCCCGTGGGTGTTTGGAGGGAGAGCGTCCCAGTGCAAGGACCAGGAGGAAGACGTGAGCCTGGTGCTCTCCCGCACATGTGATAGAGGGGGTGGAGGACCTCAGGAGCAGGCAGAGGACAACCTGGGTCCTAAGATAATCCTGAGCTGAGGGTTCCTCATAGCGACTCAACATGGCGTCGGTGAGAGACGCAAAGACACCAACTCCAGGCACAAGACGAGGTGGTCCTTGCAGCTGCACTGGCCCAGGCCCCCGGAGTTCTATGCACCATGGAAAGATGAAAGTCATGTGGTAAAACCGAAGGACCTGAATCCGAGCAGCTGTATGAGACACGCCCCGCCCAGTGAAGGGGGCAGTAGAACACAACTAACTAGGAAAGAGGACCTTGCTAGGAACCTAAGTCATTCTTCTACATGACACCTCCCCTCCTTTCTTACCACCTGTTGTCCACCCTGCCTCAGCCTCAAAAAAGCAGACACTTTTAAAAGCACCTCGTGTTTTGAAATACTCTCGAGCCTACTAAAACATTGCAAAAGCAGTGCAAATCATGTTATCTGAACCATTGGAAAGTAATTTGTTAATGGATGCCTCATGACCCCAAATACATCAGCCTTTGTTTCTTAGAAACAAGGACATTCTCCTCCATAACCTCAGTATCACCTTCAAAATTACAAAAATAACACTTATGCCCATCAACATCTTATTCTTAGGCCCCACTTAGGTTTCACCAGTTAACGCTTTTTATTATTTCTGAAGACACTGTATGTTCTTTCTTTCTTTTTCTTTTCTTTGTTGTTGTTGAGTACCAACTGCTCTTCTCTAGGCGCTGTCCTGGCCACCCTTCTAGGCAGACGCAATAGACTGGGGAACAAAACAGACGAAGGTTCCTGCCCTCGTGGACCTTACATGCCAGTGGAGCAAGAGAGAAAAACAGATTTGAAAATGTAATAAGTAAATTACACAGTACATTGGAATTACAGAGCGAAATGCGATGGGAAAATAAGTGGAACAAGATCAGAAGGTCAAAGGTGGCGGGAAGAGAAGTTCACAATTTAAACCAGGGCAGCCAAGGCCGGCCTCACTAAGAAGCCAACTCACACTTTTCCCCTAACCGTGTAGAGGATCTACAGGAAGCAGGCATTTCTCCGTGCCCCGAGTAGTCCAGGTAAGTGTGAGAAAAGGGCAGTGAGTGACGGGCAAGGCACAGGAGATGAGGTCAGAGTATCGAAGACCTTTGGGTCTTTCTGAAGGCCTTTGTCTTGGATTAAGAGTGAAACCGGGAACTGTTGCAGAATCTCTAGCTAAGCAATGACCTGAGTGGGGAGCCAGGATGACCGGCTGCAAGGCTGAGAAACAGGCTGTAAGGAAAGCTACAGGCACTTCAAGGAGACCAGCTAACTGTAAGTACTCCCCGTAAAAGATTACGGTGGCCTGTCAAAAGTGATAACAATGAGGATGTGGGAAATAATCATACTTTGAATACTTCGAAGATGTACGAAGGAAAAGGCGTCTTTCTACTGGGCCAAGAGAGGGATGAGTAGTGAGTGACAGAGGCCTTTCAGGTGATGGCAGAAGGCCATCTAAACACCCCAAAGAGGGTCGGGGCCACCCTGAGTGACCTCAAGGGGCACGAAATGTGCAGTAGGCCAGTGAGGCAGACGCTCCCGCGAGCAGTAACAGAGAAATGACTCACACACAGCTGTTAAGAATCTTTATTCGAAGTGCCTGTTTGCTGAAATGAATTACATGATTTGAAGGTCCAGGATGATGCTCTTTGTCTTAAATTCTATAGCAGAAGTATTCCTTCAGATTCCCCAGTGGCAAAAATTCCGAATTCCATGTTGTTTATTGCAGTATTCTGTCTTTTCCACTTTTGCTTCAACCAGAACAGGAAGAGTATAGAGAAAAAGAAAAAATAAAGACCAGATTACAGTAATCATAAGAAATTGCAAAGCAGAAATGGAAACCTTCAAAATACACATCAGCACCATTAAGAGTGTTGTTTGTGCCCCGGTTGGGTGGCTCGGTTATTTGGACTGTCATCACGTGCACCAAAAGTTACCGGTTCGACTTCTGATCGGGGCACTTACCTAGGCTGTGGGTTCAATCCCCAGTCACGGTGCATGCCAGAGACAACCAGTCAATGTTTCTCTCTCTCATTGATGTTTCTCTCTCCTCCTCTCTCTACCTCTAAAATCAACAAAACCATATCTTTGAGTGAGGTTTAAAAAAAAGTATTGTTCGTCACAGTCTACATTTTAGGTTCCGTCTTTTGGGCTTCTTTCTTTAACTGGTAAAAGATTCAACGGTTTCAGTGACTTCAGGTTCTGATACATTGGGATCCCCCCTCAGATACATTTAACAGGTGTTCAGGTTTGGGAAGTCTGTTCTCCCGTGACCGATCTTGTCTATAAGACGAGACTGTAAGTTTCACAAAGTAACAGGGATGTGAGTAGTACCACAGTGATCCCCTGAGGGCGTGTCCTCTCCAACACAGTTTGCCCCTGGCTTGCCCTCCGCCCAGCCAGAGAGGCAGCATCAGGGCCTT
>PVKM010040913.1:0-13307 GCA_004027735.1 Carollia perspicillata
ACAGAGCAGACACCTGGCTGGGCGGGACCGGGGGCAGTTTTCTCTTAGCACAAGAGCACCCCAATTTTCAGTTGTCTGTATATAATCCCAAGGAACGGAGGCGGGGCTGAGTGATTAATTTTACCTGAGTCGCAAGTAGCTGGAGCTGTCTAAGACGGGCACTCTTGCAAATGATAATCCCACAGGCATTTAAATAATGATCGTGGTGTTCAGGTACAAAGACGATTTCAACAAATTCCAAAGTAGAACCCATTCTCAACACTGTAAAATAAAAGTTTTAAATGACTAGCTAGAGTTCTGTTTTGTTTTGACTCTCACTTGGTGGAAATTTTTAAAACTTCCAAACAACTCAAACTGAAGAGGAAATTCAAAGGAAATTACATACTGCTTAGACATTTCATGCCATTTGGACATTAAGTGAAATGAGAGCATTGGATGCTAAAACTCAGAGGGTGCAGCCAAAGCAACACTCAAAGGAAAATTCATATCCATAAATATACCTAAAATGTATTACATTCTTAAGAGATTCTTTTAACAGAAAATCAGCTTACCCATCAAACAGCCTTCAAATAAGGGGAGAAATTTTTGTCTAATTGTCTTACCAAGTTTCCTTACAGCTCATACAACAGAAAGATTGCTAATACGTGGTTTTCTTCCTCAAACCTCTCCATCCCCCAATGCGAGCTGTAAGGTGATGAAATTCCAGCAGTAACAGTGACGTGTGGATACGCACGAAGCTCACGCTCTCCGTTAGGCAGAGAGAGGAAGTCTACAATGCCGAGAGAACCCTCACTCCCTGTCTGCCCTGATTACTGGCTGCCTCTAGCCGAAGCCTCCAGATAGCACTAGATAGGGTATATACGGAGGCCAAAATTCTTGGCCCTGGTTCTTCCACTCATTAGCTGTGTGACCCTCAATCAAGTCATTTAACACTTCTGTAGTCGTCAGCGTTTGCCATAGTGATGCTGCATAACACACAGCCTCAAACCCTCAGAGGCTTCCTGTGCAAATATTTCGTCTCATGTCCACTGCTCTCTGGGTGGAGTGCAATCGGCTGGCCTAGGCTGGACTCCACTAGGTAGCTCTGTTTCAGGCTGTGGGTCAGTTGAGCTTGGCTCCAGGCTGTGGGCTGGGGTCAGTGCGCCCCGTGTGTCTCCATATTTCTTTTGGATCAGAAGCTACATGGAATACATTCTGCCATGACAGACCACAAATCTGCACGACACCGAACAGAAACATGTGCTGTCTCCTACGGCCTCCTCTTGAGAGGCGTACCGTCTCCTGCCCACAGCCTATGGGCCAAAGCAAGGCATGTGGCCAAGGCCAAAACCGTGGGGCAGGAAAATTTATTCTGCCCCAAGGATATGGGGAGTGAATAATTGCTGAACGGTAATCCAATCTATCCTTTCTTAGCCTCCATTTTCTTATCTGTAAAATGGGGTTGATGAAAATCCTACCTCATAGGGACAAAAGTACGCTTTGCTCTAACCTATCCGTGCCCGAACCCTGTGCTGGTTGGCTTTGGAGTTGGGTTAGATCCCACTCCTGCCCGGTGCGGGGATGGAGTTGCCAGGCGTACAGCTGGGGGTGGCCCCAAGGCCACCAGAACCACGGTCTGCTCTGGGATGGAGAGGAGTTGGACCCTGTGTCGGGAACTTTCGCACAAAGCCCACCACCAGCATTAAACACATTCTTGTTAGCCATCAAGTACGTTCCTGTGTTCCCACCAGCCAGGCTCTCCAGCGCTGTGAGCAAGGCTGGCACCACTAATTCCAGCAGCTGCCTTTTCAGCTTCACCAACATCTTGGGTCCCTCTGGGCCAAGTCTAGCCGGGCGGGCATCTGCATCCAGAACCCTGGAGGACGAGGGGCTCCAGCAGGCTCACTTCAAGGTGTGAGCTCAGAAGGTTTCCCCAATCAGTCGGCCTCATCTTCAAACCCACGAGGAAGCCAAAGGCAGCAGAGTTGAGTCGAAGCATTTGGGTTTCAGAGAGAAAAGGCTCGTCCTGCTCAAACCCCGGCGCTGCCCCTTTCTGATGCAGGCAAGCTCTGTGCCCGGCAGCTCCCTCACCTGAGCGCTGGGACCGCTGCCTACATCGCAGGTGGGCGTCTGCTGTAGGAGGTGCCGGGTGGGAACCCCAGCGCTTCCCATGAGTGCGTCTAGAAAAGCTTCGATCTCCTCATCTGTAAATCGGGGGTCGCGCAAGCCGCCCGATGGGGCGCATAAAACACCGCGCAGTGGGCCACCAAGCGCAGCGCCTGGTGCTCACTCAGCGCTCCAGAACGAACGCTGCCCTGCCCTTCCCGCGACCCTGAACACACCAGAGAGATTTCCTGCGTCGACGCGGGAAGGGACTCGTCACCAATGTGGAAGGGCAGATTACGTTGTGTGATGCGCCTTATAGATGCTATAGTCCAACGCGCAGAATACCAGACTTTGCCAAATCTAAGATGTTATCGATGGCGAGACACTGCCCCACTTCAGAGGAGTTCGATACGGAGGGAGGGAGTGCTTTAGAATAGACCAGATTCAGTGTGTGGCATTCCAGGCGGGGAAGGAAGGCGTGCTGTCGCTGGGTTGAATGGTGTGAGTCCACTGCCTTGGGGTAGCCTTGTCTCCCTGGGCACGTTGCGCGCCGTGGGAGAGCGGACTGTCCTTCCCCTCCCTATTGTCCTGTTTAGCACATAGTAGGTGTTCACTGAATATCTGTGGAAAGAATGACTCCATCCATCCTTCCATTCATCAAAGAATCAATGAGTAAATCCACAATGAATGGCGCTTGTCGATTTAAAAAACGGTGCTCACCAGTAGGACAAGGGCAAGACTGGTTAAAACATATTTTTCTTTTCAAGAGGGGCTTCCATGCTAGATGATGTTAATATATATATTATTAATATGTGTTATAGATAATGTGTTATATATTATACATGCTATGTTAATGTGTTACATGCGTAATATGTATATATGTTAATAATATATGTTACATATTATATATTTATGTTATAATAATATATATATTAACATCCATCTAGCATGTGTGAGAGAGAAGTGGGCATGATAATAACTGCTCTCAGTCAGAGTTCTTTCACGAGGATTTGACCAGGCAAGTCACATAAAGAACTTAGTGGCTAGTGCACAGTAAGTGCTTAATAGGTGTATGTGTATGTATTTAAAGATTTTATTTATTTATTTTTAGAGAGAGGGGAAGGGGAGGAGACAAAGAAGAGAAACATCAATGTGCCAGAAACAGTCGCCTCTCGCACGCCCCCACCTGGGCACCTGGCCTGCAATTCGCGCATGTGCCCTGACTGGGAATCGAACCAGTGACCTTTTTATTCACAGGCTGGTGCTCAATCCACTGAGCCACACGAGCCAGGGCTGAAATATATTTTTGTACGTATCTGATACATGCGAAGCTAATTCAGTTGTCCGTCAAGACCTTTTCACGCACATTTGTTCACTGAACAGACAGTAGTGGGCATCCTTATCTGCTAGGGACAAACAAACTGCCAAGCACAGAGACTGTGGCCCTGCCCTACAAAACTGTATTTACTGAACCTAGCCATTTGCCACCTGAGGACTACATTTCCCAGCCTCCCTTGCAGCTAGGTGGTACCATGTGACTCCAGTCTGGCCAATGGAAGGGAGAAATGCCTATTCTGGCTTCACCATAAAACATCTTGCTGCATCATCCACGTACTCGCTCTACCTTCCACACCTGCAAGGCTGGAAGGAAAAAAATGTTGGATGGTGGAACCGACAATGGGCGGAGCCTGGAGGAAAGCTCTCTAACCCACACTGCACCGCTACGTGCGAAAAAAGAGACTTTTATGGAGTCAAGTCTCTAAGATGTCAGGAGTTATTTGTTACTGCAACAGAGCATCGCCCAACTCACACAGCTTCTTATAAAAATCACTCCCATTTTCTTTTATGAATGAGACTGAAGGTGTCCTCGGTGCCAAGAAGGAAAACCAGGCACTGAGAAGGGACCCCGCCCCGAGGACGGATGAAGGCAGTACGAAGGGGAGATGAGACTCCAGGCTGGGACCAGGGCTAGAGGCCAAACCGTCCTCCCGACCCCGAGTGCTAAAGAGCAGGGCGGTCGGGCTGGAAAAGTAACCCGGAACAGCACCGAAGATTCTCGGGTTCTCAGGGATCGAAGTTCGCAAGCCCCAGCTCTGAGAGGCCTGGAGGGCACCGGCTTCCTCCTGCCGTCTGCCTCCGCGGGTGCCGGCACTAAAAGAGCAGGAGGGCAGAGAAGTCTACATAGCAGTCGCCTCACCCCTCTGGGCCTCAGCCTCCTCATCTGGGAAGAGGGCGTGACGATAACTGCACCTCAGTCAGGGTTCAATCACAAGGACGCAGCTAGGCAGCGCATATAAAGAACTTAGTGGGTAGTACACAGTAAGTGCCCAATAAATTCCTAAGGGGAGGGCACCAGGAGCCACCGCCAAGGACACAAGGTAGAGACCCACTTTGCGCCATCTGGGGTCAGTTCTGGAGAAAGGCTCTGCCTACCCCTCCCCCCAGCACAAACCACTAGGTTGCCTCTACGGTCAGCCAGACGCATGCCAGCCCCTTTGAGGTCACAGGCGGGGCTCCTGCTCTCCTTTCCATCCCTCCTGAGGCCAGAGTTGCAACTTTGGACAACTCACTCAGCTCTGTGTGTGTGTGTGTGTGTGTGTGCGCGCGCGCGCGTGTGCGTGTGCGTGGAGTGTGATGGGGCAGGCCACGTGCGTAGCAGTGGAAAGAGCTGGCATGCAAGTCCCAGGTGAACCATGCCCCGCCCCCTCCCCACTCGTCATGGGCGGAGCCTGTGCAGAAACTTCCTGTTCCCGTGCCTCAGTTGCTGCATCTGAATGACAAAGGGGACAGCCCCTGGGCCCCCAAGGGCCTGGGTCGGGTCGCTGAAGTCGGGGGCATCGAGGGCCCTGCCAGTGCCCTCCCACCAGCACGCCGTCCAGAACTGGAGTCGTCTTTGGCCCCAGTGTTGAAAACCTGAGCTGAGGACGCTCAGGACTCACCGGGCTGTCTCTAGCTCATTCTCTCTTCACACACGCACTTAAGACAACTTTTTTTTTTTTTTGAGAAATGCTCTCAAAATAAAAGCAAAAACCCTGCTTTGTTCCACGTCAGCAGTATTCAAACTCCACCAGCGGTGGGAAGAGAGCAGGACAGCCTGCTGGAGAGGCTGAGTTGGGGGGGGAGCAGGAACGGCCCCCACTCCCCCAGTCCTCCCCCCTCCCCCCTCACTTCCTTTATCGCCCTCCTTGCGGCCTTGTTTGTTTATCTGCTTACTTACTCCTGTTTGTTTCCCATCCGGGAATGGAAGGTCCCTGGCTCCACAAGCCGAAGCAGAGCCTGGTACACGGCAGGCACCTGATACTTGCGAAAAAACACGAGGGTAAGTGAACACTGGAGTGGACAAAAGAGCAGGGGCGGGACAGAGCTGGTCAAGGATGGGTCCTTCCCTCCATCAGACCAGAGGCCGGTCCGTCCTGTGGTCGGGAGATGCGTGACCCCGGAACTTGTCTTCTCTGGGCCTCGGTTTCCTGAACTGTAACATAGGAATTACATTACTCCCCACCAGTTGGATGGTTTTGAGCATTAATGAAAAATCTCCGTGAAACATAATTCTGTGTCTGGCACCATGTCTGTGGTTTTGTTCACTGAGTGGGAAGGTGGGGGAGGCAGGCGGCACACGCATCAGCTACCACCACTCAACTGAGAGGAAAAAAAATTCTGAGATTCAGTTCCTAAGATCCAAGGAGCTTCTTAGAAACACCCAGCTGAGCCCAGTGTGGGGACAAAGGTCTGTACTAAGTGAGTTATACAAACAACTCCCAGCCGGGAAGCGCGCTGAGTTGCCCCCCACCCACTGACCCACACACCCCACTGGGGCAGGCCCAGGATTAACTCTGGCCTGGCCAGCACACTCAGCTCCTGGTAGGATGTTGAGAAAGGAGAAAAGAGGGAGGGGGAAGTTCCCCATTTCATTTCAATACTGACCCCTCTGCTCTTCAAGACACTTCAAGTCATAGGTACTCACCTTGCCTCCTAAAGAAGGTGTCGAATGAGGAAACTGAGGCCCACAAGAGGGGAAGGTTCTCATCCAGGGAAAACAGGCCAGTGGAGCTAGGGCCCATTTCTCCTGACGCCCAGACCCCACTCTGTCTGCTAGGCCACCCCAGATGTCCAAAGCGCTGAACAGACACTCCATCCTCATCCCACCCCACCCGGCACCTACCCAGCGGGTTCCCTGGCTCCCAGCTGAGCCCTTGGCAGACATCACTAATCAACTGCGACATGTGCCAAATCCCTTCCAACCCTGGGCTCCAGGCAGACCCTACCAATCAATTGGAATCCACCTGGGAAATTTAAAGCATCCTCAGCCCAGCCCTCAGCAGTGCAAACTGCCCGGTGGTCTCCCCAGGGCTTAGCATAGCTGCTGCACTTCGGCCAAGCACTCAGTCCAGGGTGACTGGGTGAGTGGGTGAGTGAGCACATGGACACCAGCCTGGCCAGGTGTCCCTGGCTGAGAGATCGCATCTGCCTCTAGGCACATTCCATCCACAAGCACAGGACACAAAAGGAGCCATGGCGGGGCAGGGGACGGGGTGGTGGGGGTCTCGTCCCTCTCCTGCTGCTCCTGGTGCTCTGACTCCCCCAGAGCCCTGGGACTGGAGTCACTTCCGCTTCCTGCCATGTGGCCCAGGCAAGTCACTGAAGCTCTCCGTGCCTCAGTTGCCTCATCCCTAAAATGGGGATTACAGCTGAACGCGCCTCAAAGGTTGGCACCGGGCTCACGCAGACCACCTTGGGAAGCCTTTGGCCCGGTGGCCGGCACAGAGCAAGAGCTCTGAAAAGCCTCGGGGCCTTCAGTCTCTCTCGTTACGCTTAGGGCCCTTGGCACTGAGCCTGTTGCCCGGAGCCATGCTGGGCTCGCACAGACGCTGGTGGGTCGGTAACCTCCCCCTGGGACAGGGTATAGGTTCTGTGGGGCGGGCGATGGGGGCTGCCAGGGCTCAGTACCCCAGCTGAGCTCCCCCGTGCCCACTGGCCACAGAACAGCCTTGTTGGGGTACAGTGCCACGCTGCCAAGTATCCAAGCACCACTGGCCCCAAGGCCTCAGAAAAGACTCAACAGGGACCCCTGCGGTCAGCCACGCCCTACCGTGTCCTTTTGCAGCCCATCCCCTTCTCTGCCGCCTCCCACAGTCCCATGTCCCCACGGAGCACCCCCAACTCCAAACCGCAGAGACAGAGAGCTGGGGGCAGCCAAAGGTTGAACTGGGAGGTTCACCTGGGCTGCACCCCAGCTCCAGGCCAGCACCCTCGGTGCATCCACCCCCCTCTCTGGACCTCAGTTTAGCCACCTGGAAATGAAGGGCGGGGGGCAGCCTGATCGCAAGGCCCCTCCCGGTTCTAACAGTGTCTTCTGTGTACTCACACACCATTGACTGATTTTTCCACAAGTATGAGTGCCCACAGTGTACCAGGCCCTGTGCTGCGTGCCTTGCTGTCCGCTCTGCTGGAAGGCCGCTCCTCCCCCTTGGCCTCCAAGCGGCAGCTTCCCAAGGAAGCCTCCCCCCGCCAGCTCTGGGCCCTCCCCTTCCTCCCCCCGGCCCCATCCTTCCTCCCCGCGGAGTCATCTGACCTGTTTATCTGTCTGTGTCCCTCTGAATGTGGCCTCCTGAGGGCAGGGTCATGTCTCATCCCTTCTCCCATTTGCAGGGATTACAGAGGAAGGTTCTGGAAATATCACTTGGGCAAATGGCCAAGTAAATGAATATGTGAATTTCAAATCTCTCCTCCATCCTCCTGTCCCCAACGCCACACCCTCGATTAAGCTTTTTGCCTCCATATTTGCTCCCCCAAACCAATCTCTGGGAGCCCAGGGGGGCATATCCCACCGAGATTTGACCAGGTTCCTGACCAGGAACCTTCCTAGCCATGACTCCCTCTTCCAAGCTATGTGACCGAAAGATGCCCACAAGGCACAGGTGGCATTTTCGAGGTGTTAATGGCTCTGCCGACACTACCTGGGGTCTGCCCCAGCAGACACTCGTCAGTGTTTGGGCATTAATTAACTTCCCAGGGGAAGCACTGACTCGCTCAGACGTGATCTCCCAGCTCCAGGAGAAAGGTGAGCACCCCGACCACCCAGACAGCCAGGCCAGCCCTGCAGGCGGGAAGCCTTGTCTCACGCAGACGTGCTCCCCTGCAGGTCTGCAGGCCCCTCCTCCCCACACGTGTGCACACGGATCTCATCCACACACGCACACCCACTGCCCTGCCCAGTCTACGGCACCCTGCTCCGCGGCACTGTGTGTCCAGAGGCTTGTGTGTGACACACCCAGTCCGTAAACACTTGTGAACTCCCGCTGTGCGCCCCCAAGCTTCGCCGTTCCCAGGGGCACCGAAGGCCTCAGCTGTTCCACTGCCTCCTTCGGCACGCGCTCCTCACCACGGCTGCGGCACTGCCCCCACCCAGGCCACCCCCAAAGGGGATCGAGGGTTTTTTTCGAAGCTCAGCAACTGGCCAGCCCTCCCTACTAGCCCACCTCTTGATTCTTGAGGAGGGGAGATCAAGTCATCCTGGGCCCCAGACAGAGGGCCCAGAGAATGGGGCCCTGCGCATGGGGCTGACCCTTGTCCGCTGACCCCAGGGAGGGAAGGAGCCCCAGAGAGCTCAAACCCACCCTGGGGCAGAGGTGAAGCTGGTGGCCTGGGAAGTGCCCAGGGGAACTAGGCAGGGAGCCAGGGCCTGGCTCCCCTGAACCCGGCCCCCCGGCTAGAGAATCCACTTCCCCGCCCCAGCCTGATTCCCCACCTGGGCCCCCAGAGGCATGGGGTGCAGCCCTGAGGGTGGCCATGAACAATGAGCTGAGGCCAGGACAGACACCGGTTTCTTCCTGGACTCCCGCCGGCCCTGGCCTCAGAGCAGTTGGCAGGAAAGTGGGGGGTATCAACCAAATCAAGGTCACGTTCACCCTGAGCTGAGCCCTGAGGACCGAACTCAAGATTCACTGATGGCACGAGCAAGCGGCTGATTTTGAAGAACCTAGAAAGAGTTCCAGTCTTGGAGACAGATCTGGGCTCGAACCCTGTCTCCACCCTTCCTTGGATGTGTAACTTGCACAAGACACATAAACTCTAAGTCTGAACTTCCCCCAACAAGGTCTGGGCAAGGCCAAAGTCAGCATTACTAACACATTCCTGGACTCTCGCAATGAGCCAGACACCATGGGTCCCAGACCGGCCTGGCGCAGGGAGTCCTCACAGCCCTGACGCCAGTAGGGCCTCCTGCTTCCCTCCACGTACCAGCGATGTCTCCAAAGTGAGCTTCGAGATTAGCTAAATGAAGTAAGTCACTGTGTGTCTTTAAGACGGACTCTAGGGGAGTGAGGGGCAGCACTTTTTATTCCTACAGGTATTAGCCCACAGACAAGTCCCACGCCTGTGTGTCCCTATCCCCAGATCACCAATGGAGTGGGATCAAGATGCCCTTTTCCTGTGGCCCCCGTAGACCGGTCGATCCCGGCTTCGCGGGGTGCAGGTGGGAAGAGGCGCTGCTGGTCGGAGGGGCTCAAACCAGTTTGAGAGGGTGCACAGACAGCGTGGGAAGGGCAGTGCACGGGACGTGGGGCTGACGGGCCTTGGGCAAGTCCTGTCCACTGCCAGGGCCCGCTTTTGCTCTGAAAAGCAGAGTGCATGCTCCAAAGTTTGCAAAACCCTGGATGCCTGCCTGGCACTGAGTCGATGCCCCAAAAGCTGTATGAGGAAATAAATCTGGAGAATCCTTAAGGCTGAAGGGAGACCCAGAAACTGCAGGACGGGCTGGCAGGTCTCCACTCCCCCCAGGGGACAAAGCTGGTGCAGAGGACAAGGGGCACAAAGAAGGAGGAGACTCAGAAGCAGCCCAGAGAAGCCGGTGCACCGGCAGGGACTTTGCTCCTGGGTCTCGCCCGCTGTCCCCCCACAGAGCCCACCGAGCTCCCAGTCGCTGTGAAGCCCCATCGTCCTTCCAGCGCCAACTCAAGGCCTCCCTCCTGGAGCTAACCCCTTGACCACTTCAAGGAGATCCCACCCCAGGCACCTTGGACACCCCCGCCCCCCCACCACCACCGCCAGAACGGCAGCCACTCCCCTTCCAGGCAGATCACAACCCTGCCCCTCTGATTGTCTCAGTCCTCAACTGGGAGGCAGTGGCCCGTGAATGGTTCAGGACGAGAAGGAAAACGGCCCACAAACGTGAAGTGGGCAAGGCGCCGCAGCCCGCGGTGCTGGCCTCCGTGTCCGGCGTTCGCCATCCCGGGACAAACCCTGCTCTGCCCCTTCAGAGCTGGGCCATTCCCAAATGGCCCCACGCCCCTGAGACGCAGGCCCTGCAGCTCAAGCAGTCATGGTGAGGGATTCAGGGCGAGGGCCTGTCGCCTACTAGGAGCACGGTAATGGGCCCTATTGTCATTGTTAGCAGTTAGGAGAGAAAGGTTACAGACCAGAGATTAGGATACTCGGTGACTTTGGACCTCCGCATGCACCCGGGCACTCACTGGGGCAAGCCTCAGAGCCTCCTCCCTCCGGCTCACGAGGTCTTGTTTTCCGCGTCAGACAAATGGGTAGAATCCTTCCCCGAGTATTCCCTGAGGCAGCTGGGCCAGAAAGTCAAGGAATCAGGCCCGGCATTGCGGTTGAGGGTACCTCCAAAACTTTCTCCTGTGAGGGTTCCTCAGGGTCAAGAAGGCTGCCCCGCTGATCTCCTGCAAAGACCTCGGGTCGCGCGGGGTTAGCCGGGGGCCACAGGGTGAGGAAGGAACTGTAGTTTGGCCAGGAGCCATGCGCACCTGCCGCAGGTGGGCCCAGCCGTGCGGAAGGGGGAGGAGCCGTCGCCGCTGCGAGCAAGCGAACTGACCCGGGGCTACGAGGACCTGGACCGAGGCTGGCCGTGGGCTCCAACGTGGCTGCTGAGAGGCGACCCCCGTTGCAGACAGCGGCCCCAGCGCCTCCGAGTCCCACGCTGCGCGGCGGCCCCAGGAGAACATTCGAGGCAGCAGCGACGTTAGAAGCCCCGGGTCCGTTCGGTATTTGAATAGCACAAAGGAACCGCCTTGGTCTGATTGGCCAACCGAGTAACCCCGGGGCGGGCAGCGTCTGTCACTCGGGAGGCTCTCGGCACTTCTATTGGCTTATCCTGTGTGGGGCGGAGCCCGAACGCCCAGCTAAATAGCTGGGGCCGGGGCCGGTCGAAGCTCATTGCTTTGGCGCCGTCTGGGGAGCACGGTACTGCGGGTGGCGCGCAGCGCATGGTGGCGGCTCCTGTCGGAGCGCAGCCGACCCGCTGATCCGGGCTCCGTTTCCCCTGCCCAGCGCGCCCCGGTGGCCGGCTGGAGGCCGAAACAGCAGCAGCATTAACAGCAGCAGCAGCCGCGGCTGCTCCGCCGCCGCCGTCTCCGCGGGAGCATGGAGTGCGCCCTGGACGCCCAGAGCCTGATCAGCATCTCCCTGCGCAAGATCCACAGCTCCCGGACCCAGCGCGGCGGCATCAAGCTGCACAAGAACCTCCTGGTATCCTACGTGCTCCGCAACGCGCGCCAGCTCTACCTGAGCGAGCGCTACGCTGAGCTCTACAGGCGCCAGCAGCAGCAGCAACAGCAGCAGCCGCCCCACCAGCAGCACCAGCACCAGCACCTCGCGTACGCGGCGCCCGGCATGCCGGCCAGCGCGGCCGACTTCGGCCCGCTCCAACTTGGTGGCTGCGGGGAAACGGAGGCGCGCGAGCCGGCCGCGCGGCACCAGCTGCACCAGCTCCACCAGCTCCACCAGCTGCACCTCCAGCAGCAGCTGCACCAGCACCAGCACCCGGCGCCCAGGAGCTGCGCGGCAGCGACGGCCGGGGCGCCAGCGGGCGGCACGGGGGCGCTCTCGGAGCTGCCCGGGTGCGCCGCGCTCCAGCCGCCGCACGGCGCGCCCCACCGCGGGCAGCCCTTGGAGCCGCTGCAGCCTGGTCCTGCGCCGCTGCCGCCGCCCGCGCCCGCCGCGCTCTGCCCGCGGGACCCTCGCGCCTCCGGCGCCTGCTCCGCGCCCTCCGTGCCCCCAGGGGCCACCCCTCAGGCCGCTGCCGCTGCCGCCGCCTCGCCTCCCGCCTCCCCGGCCCCCGCCTCCTCCCCGGGCTTCTACCGGGTCGCGTACCCGTCCCCCTCGGACTTCGGCGTGCACTGCAGCAGCCAGACCACCGTGCTAGATCTGGACACTCACGTGGTGACCACGGTGGAGAACGGTTACTTGCACCAGGACTGCTGCGCCTCCGCCCACTGCCCCTGCTGTGGCCAGGGCGCCCCGGGACCGGGCCTGGCGTCCGCCGCCGGCTGCAAGCGCAAGTATTACCCTGGCCAAGAGGAGGAGGACGACGACGATGAGGACGGGGGCGACCTGGGAGCCGAGCCCCCCGGGGGTGCACCGTTCGCTCCCTGCAAGCGCGCCCGCTTCGAGGACTTCTGCCCGGACTCGTCCCCGGACGCGTCCAACATCTCAAACTTGATCTCCATCTTTGGCTCAGGCTTCTCGGGGCTGGTGAGCCGACAGCCGGACTCCTCGGAGCAGCCGCCGCCGCTCAACGGGCAGCTGTGCGCCAAGCAGGCGCTCGCCAGCCTCGGCGCCTGGACTCGAGCCATTGTCGCCTTCTAGGGACCCCCGAGGGCACGGGGACCCGCGGGGCTGGGGCCAGACAAAGACTCGGCCAAGGGGCAAGAGGAGGGAAGGAACGGGCGCCCGGCCACTCGGGGCTGAGCTGGGGGCGAGCAGGGGAAGGCGGCTAATGTTTTATAAATTGTAAAATAAAAAAAGAAATCTAAGATCTTGGACTTTATTTTTACAGAGAGAAAAAGCGCCTATTTAAGTATGCTTTGTGTTTCTCCTACTCTTTTTTTTCTTTTTATTGTAGTGATTGCAGTGGTGTTTAGCGAGGAGCCAGCCACGTGAGGGAGGGCTGCTGCCCGGAGGAGGTGCCGGGCAGCCGGGGGCGAGACCGGGCGCTGGGGGCGCAGCGCAGGAGGGCGCGGGGCCGGGGACGCCGATCCCAATCGGTTGTCAGACCCAGGAAGCTCGGCGCTCGGTTCTCCGGAGTCCCTCCTTGGGGTGAGGAACGGGTCTTGTGAAATCCTGAGCAAAAACAAAGGCAAACTCTATCTCCGAAAGGGATGTTTGGGTCACATTTCCTCTCTGGGGGCGGCCTCCAAAGTTCGCAAAATGAGAAGGCAGAAATGAAAACACTTCAACTTTTTTTTTTTCTTTTCTTCCCGGGCGGG
>PVKM010040916.1:0-13304 GCA_004027735.1 Carollia perspicillata
AGGCCAGAGGTGTGGCGACCAAAGGCACCTGCGTAGGGAAGGCGTGGAAGCAAACACCACGCCGTGCCCGGGAAGGGCCAGAAAAAAGAGGGTCGTTTCCTGAGGGAAAAGAGACACATTTACCAGTAACCTGCACCCCAAGAGCTGAGCAAATGAGCAAACACTAGGGTAAGGAAAAATAGATGTATTGTATGCGGTACCTGATGGCAAAATGAATGACTTACATGGGAATGTACCGTGCATTCCAATGACAAAATGTCATGTGATTGGTGACTCGACTGTTTTACGCACATGTGCCCGCATTCTATATACGCCAGCTTCTTATCTGTGCATGAATCAGAGGGAAGCAAATATTTATTTTCCAGTAATCTCGGGGCAACATCTCACTGATTTACATTTTAAAGTCTGCCCTCATAGTAACGTAGTAATTGGCAATGGCTCTTACTAAGAATTCATTCCGTTGTAAATGTTTTTCAAAAAATCCTCAGAAGATTTTAGCCAAGGATCGAGAAGAAAAAGGGTCACCAAACAGAACTTCAAATGCTGTAAAAGGAGCTGAGTCATTCTGAAGATCTGTTAAATCCATCCACCTCGAACAGAAAGATATGCCTGAAAATAAAGTGACCTGGGTTTCCTTCTCCCTTTTGTTAAAAGGAAGAAGGAGGAAGAGGAGAAGGAGAGGAAGGAGAAGGAGGAGGAGAAGAAAAAGGAGGAGAAAGTGCTGGTGGAAATAAAGGCTTCGCAAAAAGCCTTCGCAGCGTAGTGACTGATTCCAACGAAGCGATTCCCTTTGCACTGACTGGAGTTGACTTGTCCAAGCTGCCAGAGGATTGTCTGTGGCAAACCCAGAGGAAATCCTTTGTGCTTCAGTTCGCAGCAAAGCTTGGAAATAATTACCCTTTCGCAGATGAGCACAGATAGCCAGAGATGCCTGTGCCTCTGCAGACACTTTTCTCCGACACGTAGTCTAGCTCTGCCGCTTCCGCACGGGTGCGGTTCTCACAGGTGGCCCTGGTTGAAGTCTCAGAAACCCCTTTCACACGAAAACTCCATCGGTCAATGAAGTTAGCTTATCAACGGGGCAGAACACACGGTGTAGGATGCGCCCAAAATGCAATCGGTCGTAACGTGGGAAAGGTAACTTCCGGACTCGGGAGCCCTACGGCTGTGGCTACGATTGTTGCTGTTAAGCAAAACCTGCGATCAGCTGGCCTTCGGCTCTTTTCAAGTGGACTGTCCACAGGGCAGCGCATCCCATCTGATCTCATTTTGTAGGAGAACCCATCTGTTAGAGACAGATGCTGCGCCACCGTTCAGTGGGAGAACGTGTCTGGGGCTTCTCGCTCTGCCCTGAGATGCACGCAGCCTCCGTTCCAGCAGTGCTGCTCCAGGTCCGGATGCCCCGAGAACCCGCCGCGTGTTAGACACCAAGCCCACAGAAGCCTCCCAGACGCACTGCTCTCCCCCACCTGCAGTTGTCTGTGAGGTGATTTTACAGCGTGGGTTTACAGATCGGTGACAGAGTCTTGCTGCTCATTTCCACAATTTTAGATGCAGAAATAAACGGTCCCTCCCTCTTTTCTTCAGTGGAATAAATGCCTCCTTTTGGATGCTTTTCTGTCACCGTGTACCAGACAGTGAAGTGAGGTACATGAAACTGAGTTTAAAAGCTTAATCTAACTATGCTAGGTTGACAAAGCTCTGGATGAAAATGCAGTCACATGTGCAAAAAATATAATAAATGAACGAAAATATATGCTATGGGTCATTTCTACTGTAATAGCGCCTTGGTGCTGAGGAATCCGAATAGCAACAGTCGTCCTACACGTGCCTCCCAAAGGAAAGAACAGCAGGCTTCTAGGGACCTAATGACACATGGCCAGCTCAGAACGAGGCCTGGGCCGCGGATTTATTTCCTTCGACCGTCCCGGGCGCGTAGAGACCACGTATCACAGATGCGGCTCCATCGAAAGCTGCTGCAACCAGGATGCGGCTCGTCTCCATTTTTCAGCTAAATAGAGGTTTTTTTCTTTTCACTTCACATAAAGTCTTCAACTAGCTCAAGCCTTCTAATAAATTGCAAACTCTGTAACAATATATCTTCTCTTATGCCGCTTGTTACTTTACTAAAACAGGAAATTAAAGCAATAAAACACTCTCAAAATGATAGGGCACACTCAAGCAGTCATTTTTCTTATGTTCCAATATTATTCTTCAAAAGACCTTTTACGATACTAATATTAAATTCTTTGAAGTCTGAAGAATCTGTTGAAAGTGTTGAATTTCTAAGATATAGAGCTCAAATATTGTATCCACTCATGCATTTATTAAAACTGAATATGTGGTAGAAAATTTTAAAGCACAAAATACAATACAGTTCAATAATATATGACCGGCTACATTTCAAGTCCACATTAGAGAATCCATTGTGTGGAAATTTGATTGAATGCGCAGGAAAATCTATTTTGCTTTTTCGCACCTTATGTGGCCAAATGCACAGCATATGTGGTCGTTCATATAAAAGGCTGGAAACTGCAAAACAGCACAGCGAAAACCAAATACTATAATGGTCACTTATGCAGCATGTTCGCATAAAGGAAATTGAATCAGGCTTATGAGGCTGTGCATTCTTTATTAACCTCCTAGAGAAAGGTCAGGCAACTGTTCCTTTAATGGTCAGAACACGATGTGGAAAGAGAAATGCAAAAAACTGCAATATGTCGTAGTCATTATATTAGGCAATTGCATTAAAACGCTTATAGAATGATATGGGAAGAAGCCCTCTTCACTGACTATTATAAAAAAAAAGTGTCTTTTCTTTTCAGCAGTAAGAATTTCCACCCAACCTTGTAGAAAAATAAGTAGAAAGAAATAAAAACTGATAGGTGGAAAACCATTGAAAGTATAAACCTAGAAGAAATAAGACCTCAGAAAAAGCTTTTCTCTGTCCTCTCACCTTTTCCCTGCCTTCCCCCCTCTGGCCTGTCCCTCCCCCCTTCCTTCCTTCCTTCCTTCGCAGACACTTGGGGAGAGAAATGGGGAAAAAAGCAGACTGAAGGATGAACATCTCCTCTCCAAAGACTAAGCAAAACCCCGACTTCCCGTTAGGTGAGCTCTCCGAGCTGAGCAGCGCAGGGATTCCCCTCTTCTTTGGAAACCCCGCACAGTTGATCTCTTTCTCCGTGTGCCATTTTAAACAACTGCTATTTAGCGGGTGAGAATGTCCCAATTAAACAGCCAATGCTTTCCGAGGCAATGCCAAGACTCTGTGTGCCGTGCCCGGCTCCCTCCCAGCCCACTCCCTTTGCTCCCCCAGCTGTGTAGGGTCAGCGCTTCTGAATTAGGAAACAAAGGCCGTGCACCCTTCGTCACAGCTAAATACACACTTGCTAACATGAACAGGTCTTCCACACACCAAAAGGGAGTCAGACGGGGCCTGTGTGCTGCTGGTTTACTCCAGCTCTTCACCAAGGCCTCTCCCCGACTCAGATATCTCCTTCTGATCCTTTTTGAAACATTGTCCTGAATTCCCAGGGACAAAACTAGCAGGTCCAGCCTGAGGCGTTAGCCCTGGATAACTTAACTTCCCCTCTCACCTGACACAGTTTCTCTCTGCTGGGTGGCATGACACTGTATATAGAGAACCCTAAAGATTCCACCGAAGAACTACTAGAACTGATAAATGAATTCGGTAATGTAGCAGGATGCATAATAAATATTCGGAAATCAGTTGCACTTTTACATACCGATAATAAGCCATCGGAAAGGGAAACTAAGAAAACAATGCATTCACAATCGTGCCACATAAAATAAGATACCTAGGAATACATTTAACCAAGGATGCAAAAGATCCGTACTCAGAAAATTGTAAGACACGGAAGTAAGAACTTGAAGAAGATAAAAATAAGTGAAAGTACCTATCACGTTCATAAACAGGAAGAATGAACATAATTATAATGTCATACTACCCAAAGCAATCTAAGAATCCAATGCAATTCCTATCGAGATGCCAATGCTTCTTTTTTTCCACAGAACTAGAATTCATTTCTAATTTACTTAAGAACAAAGCTGGAGGAAGCATGCTACCTGACATCGAACTATAATACAAGGCCATAGTAATCAAAACAGTCTGGCACTGGCATAAAAACGGACGCATGGATCAATGGAACAGAACAGAGAGCCTAGAAATAAATCCACACCTTTATAGCCTATTGATGTTTGACAAAGGAAGCAAGAACATAAAACGGGGTAAAGATAGTCTGTTCAGTGAGTGGGTGTTGGGAAAATTGGATAGGCAAGTACAAATTGTAAAAATGAAGATAGACCACCTTCTTATGCCACGCACACAAATAAAGCCATAGTGGATAAAAGACGTAAGTGTTAGACTCGAGACCACAAAAATCCTAGAAGAAAATATAGGTAGTAAAATCTCAGACATTTCTTGTAGCGATATTTTTTCTGATATAGATTCCCAGGCAAAGGGAACAAAAGAAACAATCAACAAGTGGGACTACGTCAAACTGAAGTTTTTTCAGAGCAAAGTTAAACCATCAAAATGAAAAGTCAACTCACTAAAAGGGAGAACATACTCACCAATGATAGATCGGATAAGCAGTTAATATCTAATATTTATAAACAACTTATATAATTCAACACACACAAAAAAAAAAACCAAAAAATAATCCAATTAAAAATGGGCAAAGGAACTGAATAGTTACTTCCCCAAAGAGACCATACAGATGGCCAATAGACATATAAAAAGATACCCAGTGTCACTAATTATCAGAGAAATGTGAAATTAAAACAGAAAGGAGATATCACCTTACATCCGTCAGAATGGCTACCATCAATGGACCAATGAAAGACAAGTGCTGGCGAGGCCGTGGAGAAAGGGGAGCCCTAGTGCACTGCTGGCGGGAATGCAGACTGGTGCAGCCACTGTGGAGAGCCGTGTGGAGATACTTAAAAAAATTAAAAACAGAACTGCCTTATGACCCAGCATTTCCACCTTTGAAAATATACCTGGAGAAACCTGAAACACGAATTCAAAAGAATACACACACCCTATATTCATTGCAGCATTATTTACAATAGTCAAGATTTGGAAGCAGCCCAAGTGTCTATCATACATGAGTGGATAAAAAATGTGTGGTCCATTTACACAATAGAATACTACTTGGCTGTAGAAAACAAGGAGATCTTACCTTTGTGACAGCATGGACGGACCTGGAGAACATTATGCCAAGTGAAATAAGCCAGTCAGGTACCACGTAATATTAATTACACATGGAATCTAATGACCAAAATGAACTAACAAAGTGGAAAAAGATTCACAGATATAGGGAACAGATGGACAGCTATCAGAGGGGAGGGGTCGCAAGGCTGGGTGAAAAAGGTGAAGGGGTTAAGCCAAAAAAATTCTGATTTATACAGACAACAATATGGTGATTGCCAGAGGGAGAGGCGGGTGAGGGGACAGGGAAGGGGGGGAGGGGGAATCAAAGATGACGGAAGGGGCCTTGGCCTGGGGAGATGAACACAATGCAATGCACGGTGATGTGTTATAGAACCGCACACCTCAAGCCTATACAATTTTATGAACCAATGTCACCCCAATAAATGTAATAAAGATTTTAAGTAAAAATTAGCTGGTCCAATCGGAGGCATTAGTCCTCAATAACTTGTTACCCTTCTCATCTGGCACAGCTCCTCCGGGCTGGCGTTCCAAAGTGATCAACTCCTTGGGGAACCTTCTCCCCAGAGACCGCTCTCAGCACACCATATCAATTAACACAAAAGCGGTTTTGGACCCCTTCCAATGCACGCTGCACGACCATCTGGTCTCCCTGGAACCTCATGGAGAGGGGCAGATTTCAATTTGTCAAAACAATGCAAATTCCCCAAATTATTTTCAAATTATGCATGTTTACTTTAATGTTGTGCTCATTCATCTCTTAAAAGGTACTTTACAAAATTCCTCTGCGTCGATTCCCCAGCGCTCCCTCGCCTCCTCTCCCCTCTCTCTTAGGCCAGTGGAACTCGGGGTTGTTAGAATTCAACTCAAAAACACGAGTTTGTGAAATCTGAATAGCTTGCTAAGCAAGGGCAGTAGCTGGCTATTCGATGAGTCCGTGATCTTCAAGGCCCCTTCCCGGGTGCCCAGGGATTAGTTTGGGAGTATAATTTGTAGGCAGCAAAACACTGGATATTATTTGAGAGCTATCAAGAAGATGCTTTCATCAAAGAAAAATGTTCCAAATGTCACCGTTTGTCACTCTTTTCCTATAAGGCTTTCAAAATTCCTAATAGAATATAAGCAATTAGTTTGAATGTATTAATAAGTTAAGCCATTTTTCACGCATTCCAGTGGACTGACCTGGCAGATGAGCGTGGCTGTTACCTTGAGAAACTTTGACGTGGGGCCGGAAGAAAGGAAGGACCTAGTGTGGTGTAGGCGATGTCGTGGCCACTGGCCACATGGGCTGTTTAATGGTGAATATAAATTAGTTGAAATCAAACACAGTTTTAGGAATCCGGCTCCTCAGTCACACCAGCCACACTGTGAGCTTTTAAGGTCCCCGTGGGGCTGGTGACTGTAAGTTGGACGGCACAGCCAGAGGGCACACACGTCACCGAAGGAAGCGCTGTGGGACCCCACCGAGGCTCCTGCGCACGGCGTGCTCCAGGTGGCGGGCGTGTACACACAGACATATTCTCGGTGTGAAAAGGGGAATTGGCCCCACAGCGGGCAGGGCAAGTGCCAAAGATCAAACTGAGGTCTCCCCGTCTCCCTGCTTTTGCTGAGAGTGTGCCCTTTCCATTCCCACGAAGCACAAATGAGAGCATCTTAGTTCCCTTGGTTGTGCGTGATTGGCCAGAACTGATTTCATTTTATTCATGCTTGTGACTCACTGGTATCCACTTTGGGGAAAAAATCATACTTGCGCCATTTTTAGCCAAGCGCCCTAAGTGGGTCTGATTCTGTCCTGGGTCTGGGAAATGACTGGGCTGGCAAATTAGAGCTTCACGATTCCCTAGCCACAGTCATAAATAAAAATTGTCCCGCCCAGGAAGCTCAGCCTATCCGGTCTCTTCGTGGCCTTGTGCGTGAGTGACTGGAGTGGCCGAGAAGACACTGCAGGCTAGCGACCGTCTTACCACACAACAGCAGGCCTGCCTGTGACATGACTACAGAGAGGGCAGCAGAGCTGGTGGGAGGCCAGGCTCCAGGGACTGCGTGCCAGGCACTGGATTCTTGATGCTCAAGGACGGAGTTTACTGGACCAATACAATTCTTTCCAATTTCACCCGGTCCACGGTCGTCTTTCTAATCAGTGAGTATGTATACACATACATAAGCACGTGCGAGGTGTACGGCAGGCATAAAAGTTGTCTAGAGCACACCAGAGGGTATTCCTGGTAGAGAGAAGAACACCTGCAAACGTCCTGGGGAAGGAAAGTGTCTGACTGGTTGAAGGAGCAGACAGAGGCAGTGTGGCCAGGAGTCACAAGCTCAGTTGGTCGGGGTGGTCCAGCCAGAAGCAGAGGCCTGGCGAGGAGACCGGGGTTCATGTCACAAGCAATGACAAAACACGAAGCTATGCTCAGAGGAGGGGCGACCTCTGCTCTGGCTGCTCTGATTGATTGGAGAGACAAGACTGGTAACACAAGACTGGTGGATTTGACCAGGAGAGAGTAGGAGGATGGTAAAAAAAGCAAGCGGACGTAGGATGCGATTAGACAGCAGAACCAAAAGGACTTGAAATGGAGGTTTGGGGCCGGAGCCTGGGTGGGCGGCGCTGGCGTTCACAGGATGAGAGGCTGAGGCAGGAAGGAAAAGAGAACCCACAGCAGCACGGCCTGAGCCATTGGGGGAAGATGATTAACACGGCTGCCCAAATTAAATTCAAACCTACAAATGAATTCTACACTCTCGGAGTGGGAAATTGCCCCGAGGAAACACTGAGTCAAAAATTCAACTTATGCTTAAATCCCCTAGGCCCAATACTATCAAAAGATTTTAACTGCTCACTTGTTTTTGGACAATTAGAGTACCACTTATTAAATGATAATAATGTTCCAAAAATACCATTTCTAACATGAGAGCCTGATTCTATTCTAGTCCTTTTCTAGTACTCTTGCTTTACATTTTTTTTCTCTTATGCTTGAGGTGAGTTGATTTTATAGTAAGTGTCTTATTTTATGTAGGTTTCTTCATTTGTGTATTTCTTTGCTTACCATCCAGCCTAGTAGGTTCGTGGTCCTGTAGTTTTAACTTCAAGTGATGCCTGGCCCTGTGGTGAATCTCAGCTTACATGGCTAATCTATGCCACAGCCGACACATAACTAACACTTCCCACAGTCATGTGTGTTGAATCGACCTCCACAGTAACAATATGAGGAAGTCTCATTACTCCATGTTACAGGTTAGAAACGGAAGTGAAGAGAGGGTAAGTAGCTCCCCAGGATCACAGAGAGCGGCGGTTTGACTCGGGAAACTTGCACCCAGAAGCCAGAGTCTGTTTCCGCGCTGCCTCCTAGGTTACATGACTGGAGTTCTGTCCACACGACGGTGGCCAGAATCCTGACTAATGTGCCAGGCAACGCTCATGCTGAAATGCCACGCATACAACATTCTTACTTTTGACCTGGGAAAAAATTACTACTCGAGCAGAATTTCAAATCTCATGATAAAATCATAATGTGCCATAGGTTATAATACATTGCTTTAAAAAGTCTTAGGGGCCCTGGCTGGTGTGGCTCAGCGGGTTGAGTGCCAGCCTGGGAAGCAAAGGATCGCTGTTTCGATTCCCAGTCAGGGAACACGCCTGGATTGTGGGCCAGGTCCCCAGTAGGGGGCGTGTGAGAGGCAACCACACATCGATGTTTTTCTCCCTCTCTTTCTCCTTCCCTTTCCCTCTCTCTAAAAACAAATAAATAAAATCTCCCAAAAGAAAGTCTTAGGGGACAACGTGCTTTTAGCAACATTTGCCTGGGCCAGGTTAGGGGAGCCAGGGGCTTCACCATTTCATTTCATCTTCAGTGGAAGGGGCGGGGCAGCCGAGGAGGGACCAATCAGGATGGCCACACACTGTTTGGACACGTGGGAGTGAAGTACTCTTCGAACTTGCTACTGTCTGTGGTCTTCAGGAGCTGGGAATCCATGGGTGACCCACTGGGGACTCAGAGCAGGAAAAGTGCTCCTGGAGGGAGAGGTGGAAATGCAGAGCCATGCTCCCAGGAAAGAGTAGGGAGAAAAGCCATATTTTCGTGGATACCATAATGACTCCCAATTTTTTTCTCTATATACAGTGAAGTTTCTGATGAGACGTCTTTTGTGTCCTCTTATTTTGAATGCTTGTTTATTAGTAGAAGAATCCCTGTGTTCCACAAAAGAGCATTCAAATATCCGAGCAGACCTTCCCATCTATCAACGCAGACATCCACGTTATTGCAACCCTGATAGAGCCAGGCGACTCAGAGCTCTAGCCCCAACGGAAATTTCTCCCGGCAAGTTGAAGTTGTCTTTATTTCTGGGCTCCTTTCACGCACTTAATTAGTGATGGCAGGATCTCTTCTGAAGCTAGAAGTGAAAGCATGTTTTCTCTGTGATTTTATTTCCAACGGGCTTTAAGATTTTTGAAGACAGGGATTATGTCATTATGCTTCTTTCAACGTATCAGAGCAGATTCTGTGGTTCCTTGTATGTGGTAGGTGCTAGTTGGGTGGAAGAAACATGTTAATATTTCATTATACCTATGATATTTCATATAATATTTACTGAACCTTTAGAGGAAACATTGAGGAATAATTTCCCATGCTCACTCTGGTTGCATTTGCTTTTCTTTTTTAAAAAGATGTTATGCATTTATTTTTAGAGAGAGAGGAAGGGCGGGAGAAAGAGAGGGAGAGAAACATCAGTGTGTTGTTGTTTCTTATGTGTCCCCTACTGAGGACCTGACCGGCTACCTAGGCCTGTGCCCTGACTGGGAATCGAACCAGTGACCCTTTGGTTCACAAGCCAGCACTCAATCCACTGAGCCACACCAGCAGGGGCTGCATTTGCTTTCCTTCTTGAGCCAGACTACTGCTCGGGACCAGGAGGCCCTGGAATGTGCCCATGATGTTGTTACCTTTTTTCCTCTTAGGTGACTGTTGATTTCTTTGGTTCTAGCAAACCAGTCCTAACTGAAGCAGTTGATAATAACAATATTAAACATTTAAATTATCCTTTAGGGCTTGCCCATCACTTTCCTTGCATAGACCCTCCAGCAAGGCGATCGCTGCTGTGTTAGGATCTCCGGTTGGAGCTCCCTGCTGTCTAGTATCTCACCAGGACCCATGCAAGAGAGCTGACTGTCTCCACTGCAAATCAAAAAGTTCGACTGCTTCCTATACAGGCAGTCGATGAGTGTTGCTGTAATTTCACCAACGGCAGCATTCTATCATTAAGCGCCTCTTCATTTCCTGGGAGATTCGCGTTGAGTCATCCAGATAGCCCGGCTACGTCCCTAATAAACACTTGGAGAGGAGCAGGAAATAGCCATTTCCGCAGGTGGCATTGCACATATTTGCAGTTTCTGGTCCTCCTTTAGGCAACACAGTTAAACGCTGCATGATGAATGAGCCACTGCTGATTGGTCCTATTGTGCGTTTGTGATTCCTCTTTCTTTGATTTCTAACTTTAGCATGCAGAAGATGCTGATGGCGATCGAGGCAGACATGTGGCATGTGCACTAATCTGAGATACAACAATGACATGTGGTCAGAGGGTTTTTTTTTTCCTTCAGGATGCGTGAGGCCGGTGACAAGCTCTTACGGTGGTGTCCATGTGCCAACAGGTGGCTGGAGACGTTGACGGCGAGTCCTTCAAAACCGAAACTCTGAATTTTAGAAACAGTACGATTCTGCCACCTCTCACCTCCACCTGGTTTTTTTTTCCTTTTTTAAACTTTGAGAGAAGCACTTCTTAAGAGTGGATGACTTGCCTAGAATTACACAGATGGGTTTTTTGACAGATATTAAGGATATTTCAATTGCTGATGATGTGGAATTTTTTATTTCAAGGTTATACTTGACATAAAACTTGTCATTAATGATTCAAAAAAAACCGTGGCAAAATCTTGTACAAATGATGATTTGTAATACCTAATACTAACTATAATGAAAAAAAAAACACTCTTCGAGAACTATCACATCACTGGACTTAGGAAAATGCTAATCAAGGCAACAATAAAATGTCCTTTACCTCCATTTTGTTAGCATGAGTATTCAATGACAAACACGCCCTATGAGTGATGGGACTGGGACCAACTGAACCTTGGCGATATTACTATAGATTATGAATTGGTGCACCCACTCTGGGAGACACTTCCGTTTGTAAAATTGAGTATTTTTATATATCTAACCTAGCAATCACCTGACTGTATTGTTTAGCTGTATCTGTTTTTCACTTTATAATAGTGGTATTATGTTGGACTGAATTGTGGCCCCCAAAAGATATGTCCAAGGGGAAACTAACAAATAGGATCTTATTTGGAAAAGGGGCCTTTTTTGGTGCAATTAAGTTAAGACTCACTAGATGAGATCATCCTGGATCAGGGTGTGCCCGAAACTCAAAGACAAGTGTCCTTCTAAGAGAACTTGCACAGAGATGTAAAGACAATAAACCAAAAAGTGTCGAGTGCCATGGGCAGGATTGTGTGCCCTCCAAATGTACGTGCTGAAGTCCTAAGTGGGAGTGTACTTGGAAAAAACGGCTTTAAAGAAGTAATTAAATTAAAATGAGGCCTTTCTGGTGGGCCCTAGTGCAATCTGACCTGTGTCCTTATAAGAAAGGGAGAAAATGATGTGCAAAGAATGCCAGGGGACAGCACTGACAGAGAGATGACCCTGTGCAGAGGCAGCGAGAGGGTGGACACCTGTGAGTGAAGGACAGAGGCCTCAGAAGAACCCGACCCTGCCAGCACCATGGCCTTGAACTCCCCGCCTCCAGCACCGTGAGAAACACACTTCTGCTGTTCGAGCCACCCAGCCTGTGGTATGTGGTTGTGTCACCTGAGCAACGGATGCCCCAAGGACTGTTAGAACCACAGGAGCTCAGAGAGAAGTGTGGAAGGAGGTCCCCCTCCACCCTCCGGAGGGAGCGCCTCCCTGCCAGCATCGGGCCAGGAAAAAATACACCGCTGTCCAGGGAGTCGCCCACTTTGCGGTGACTTGGTCCCGCAGCCCTGGGAAGAGCAGACCCCGCACACGGGCACCGTGGTGCCTTTCTAACACCAGGCCAGCGGGGCCCTGCCGGGTCCAGCCTTTGGAGGACTCTGCCAATGACAAATGAGGAAACAAAGCCTTTTTAAAGCCATTTTTGGTGACATAAGAGATTTTTCAGCAAGGTTGATAGCTGAGTTGATGGGAATCATAGGTAAGGGCCCCACTGGCCCCTTCAGGTCACATCCGAGAGTGAGCGTGAGGGCGCATGTACGGAGGCCGTGGCAGGATCGCAGCCTCAGCCCTGGGAGAGCAGGGGCCGGATGGCTGCCCCCGGGGCAGGTCACCAGACAACAATGCACGTGCTGTCTCCCTTCTGGTTGGATGGCAGAGTTCGGGACCAGCTACAAAAAAGCTGACAAGCCCAAGGACTTGCCTCCCGTTGCTGCCAGGGAAGAGCCACTGTGTTCCACCAGGGGTGCAGGTGGTCGCTGTCCCCTCACTGGCATTCTAGCCCAGGTCTAGCTTCTGTTCACTGTGGCCTCTCAGGTCCCAAAGGCGTGGTGGCTCAGGGGACAAGATAGTCCCTTTAGTCTCTGGCTTGGAGGTGCGTCCTACCGGCTGTGGGTCCTGTGGCAGGGGCGTGAGTCCAGCAGTGTACGCGGCTGGGTGGATGCCATTTAGTGTTCCGAGATAACGGTGTGCGGGCTTCCGTTTGCATGGGCACTGTGGGGCCCTCGCGTGTTAGAGGCAGACTTGTATAAATAAGGATATTCCCAGCAGCTTTAACCGCAGAAGCAAAAACGTGGACACAACCCAAAAGCCCATAGTAGACCAATGAATGGGTTCATTAAGGGCATGTTCACACAGTAGAATATCACACAGCAGTCAAAATGATCGGATCATAGCAACAAGGACCAATGTGAGTTAATGTTAGCAACAAAATATTGAGTGGAAAAAGTAAGTCAAGGGAGATTATGCACAGCATTTACTATGCGCTAGAGTTAAGAACAATCAACACTAAAAACTTGTAATTTTTGAAATGACACACTTCTCTAGATGAGAGGGAAGAGCACGATACATTCCAGATTCAGGAG
>PVKM010040917.1:0-13313 GCA_004027735.1 Carollia perspicillata
CCTGGTGGCGCCTCTTCCTCGCCTTCAAACGTCCCCCTACTTCCTCCTCAAGACAGAGATTTTTAAAATTCCTCTCTCTGGGACTCTTCCCACGAGGCAGGCCCACCCCAGTTCCAAAGCTGAGCTGGGGAGCCCGGCAGTAATAGGTGAGACAGACCATCCGGTGCCGGTCTGTTTGCTGTGTGGCCTCGGGCAAGGTGCTCACATCTCTGCGCCTCCACTTTCCCAGGACCCAGCTCCTAGCATGGTGGACAGAAATAAGTGGCTTCACTCATGGGAAGTGCTTGGAGCAGTGTCTGGGGCATGGAAAATGCCTCATTAGCAAGAACTATTACTGCGCTGTGTTGTTCGGACACGCCCCTGTGGGGATCCCTACAGAGGCTGGGCTCTCCTTGGAAGGTGGACATGCCTACTCACCCCGTGGGTCCCTGAGACTCAGTGGGGGTGCTGTGTCCCCAGCGCCCAGAAGGTGTTCAGAATTTCGAAACCCTGAATGCAGGAGTGAGCGAGGGAGCAGGTGAGCAAGCGAGTGGACATGCACAGCGGAAGAGCCTCCAAGGTGGAGCAGAACAGCACCCTCCCTCCCTTGCAAACCACCACCACCACCTGTCCCTGGACTGGGGCTCGCCTCTGAGCCAACCCCACCCCTTTCTCCTCGAAGCCATTTTTCGTCCTGCCCCCTCCTCCTACTTCATTCCGTCGAATTCAAGTGCAAACCACCAGGAAACCCCAAGGAACGTTCATCGGATAAGCTGCCCGATTACTAACCAAGTAAGTCCACCCGGTCCCCCCCACCCCTCAACCACTATTTTCCCCGCGAAAAGTCAACACGCCTCCTCCCCATCGCCCGACAGCAAAGCCATTAAACCCAGGAAGGGTGGGGCTCCACGGCAGCCCAGAAACAACTTGAAAGTGGAAAAACACGGTAGATTCGGTGATTCAGTGGTCGTTAAGATAGCCAAAATGTTTGGTTTCAGCTTTGGCGGAACCAGCTCCTCTCCCCTATTCCGTCTCTTCTCAGATCACAGGGCAGAGCCCTAGGAGACACCTGAACAGGTTTGCTGCCTCTGTGCTCCCCTAGGTGGGCTTGGCAAGCACTGAGTTTCTTCCTGATTCGCCCCCTTCCCTCCGGACTGGGGCTGGAGGTGGCCGGAGGCGTTGACAAGGGCAGGTGAGCCTGAACAGCGCCCCCTGGAGGAAGCCAGAGAGGCACTTGAGAAACCAGGGCCCCCAGCGCTTGGGCGACACATTTGGCTCTGGCTGCTGGCAGCTAAGGCAGAAAGAGAAACACACTGGGTTGCATAGTTTTCATTTTCCGACAACAGAAAGCATGTTCAGACCTCGGCAGAGACAACATTTTTACTGGAACCAGGCTCCAGAAGGAATGCGCTGGGTTGCTGCAGGGATAGAGGACACTGGGTGACAAGGCGGGGGAGCCCGTCCACGGCGTTTTCATTGGTCCCCACATTGGGTCCCTCGCTCTGAGCACGAACACCTGCTGAGCCCGCCCGCTGGGGCCCAGGGCCACAGAGAGGGCATGACACGGCCCCCACCACCGGAGGCTTAGTGCTTTTTCACTCCACCTTCAGCCCCGAGGGGGCCCGACTCCCGAGGAGGTCACCTCCACCCACCCACCGGAAGGAGCCAGGACGACCGTCGCTCATCACTCTACGTGCTGGGTCAGCCTGCCCGCCTTGCTTCCAGGCTGTCATTATTGGGAGCGAAGATGGGGCCAGGAATAGCCCACACCCCCAGGTGCTCCCCACTCCCGCTTCTTCTTTGCTAACAGAAACCCCATCTCAGAAGGGGGTGCCCAGCCCTAGGGGATGTGCGAGGGATCTGGGAAAGCCAGGGTGCCCCCACTCCCCTTTGTTTTGTTAAATACTCTCCCATCCCCTGTTGCCAAGGCTGACTATGAACCCAGTTCTGGCCGAAGAGATGTCTGCTGAAGTTCTCTTCGCCCTAATACATGGAAAGCCCCTACTTTCTGCCTCAAACGTCGTGGAGACGTGATGCTCTGAGCTCTGGCAGCCACCTTAAGACTAGGAGGTAACAAGGCCGGAGTCTTTAAGGAACACGTGGAGGACAGCAGACTAGAGAGAGTCCACGGTGTTAACCACGGCTCACTGAATGAACCCAGGACCAGCTGCCACCTGCAGAGGCCTTTGTCATGCACAGTCCTGGCTGGGCCAGGTCTCTGCCAAGAAGGCTGTCCCCGACACCCTCCCAGAAATGCCCCCAGAAACGCCCCCACCCTTCTCCCTCCCATCTCCAGGTACAGTCCCGACCTTGATGAGGTCAAACTGTCCTGAGGCCACGCCCCTCCCCTTGGGCCAGCAGCACTGGCTGGTGCTTCTGTACCCTCCACACCGGGCAGCGCAGGGCCCGGAAGGGCCTCGCTGACCAGTGAACATGGCTTTGAACTGGCACAAAGCTGCAGAGTGAGGTGGCAACCTGCTTGCACGCAGAGGGAACGTTTGGGAAGAATATTTTTTAGATGCTGGGGGAAGGGAGCAGGCTTGGGCCTGGCTGTGGGGAGAGGCCACAGGAGGGAGAAGGGACTCGGTGGCCGCTAGAGACTGGGAGGGAGGAATTTGTCGGCCCCACCCAAGGAAGACAGGAAGCAGGCTTTAGGTCCTGGCTTTGAGCCAAAGGGAGAGGGTGAACACACCTGAGCACCCTTACGCACTTCCTCACCCAAGAGAGGGGGAGAATCTCTTTCCTGCTGAGGAGAAGGCCTCGCTGGCTTTTGGTAGAGAAATAATGACATCCAGTGGACATCCATGTCATCCTCAGACTGGGCTGATGGCTTCCCCAGCCAGACGGCCTCCCAGGGCTGGGACGGGCAGCAGTGAACTGAACTCTGGGAAGGTAAACTCCAATCCGGATTCTGCCTCCCAGCTGTGTGACCTTGGGTAAGTCACTTCCCCTCCCTGGGGCCTCTGTTTCCTCCAGGAAAAAGGGGGGCGGATTCCGAAACCCATTTTTTGTGAGCTGTTAAGCACATAAGGGTTCTCCTGCCCTCTGAACTTGGGTTTCTTGTAACAGTAGGTTCCAGGCACTACTACCAACAAGAAATGAGCATTAGAATTAGACTACCCTGAGTTCAAGGGCCGAACTCCTGAATGAATGACCTGAAGCAAGTGAGTATCTCCCTGAGCACTTAATTCTGCAAAACAGGTTCCTGGCTGTTTCTGACCCCAGGGGTCATGGCCAGGGTGAAACCGTACTGAGGGTGCAGAGGCGCCAGCACTCCTGAAGTATGTGAAGGCCACGTGTCCCCACCCCAGGGGGCACAGGGAGGGCTATGCTGGCGGTCGGCACCTGAGAATAGGGTCAGAGCGTCAAGACCCCCGCAGCGCCTGGGAAGGCTCCAGCAGACCTCCAGCCACATCCGGCAGGTGCAGCTGAGATCCCAAAGGGCTCCAAGGTCAGCACCAGCTGGAGGGCAAGGATGCCACGTGGCAGAAGAGCCACCAGGCTGGAGAGAGGTGGGCAGAATAGGACGGAAAGGTGGATGTTCTCCCGCCCACCACCACCACCACCAGGAACCTGGACGTGACTGATTTGTACACCCGATCAACAAGACTGAAATCCCTGTCCTGGAGCGAGGCTGGAAAGCGACTAGATCACGTGGTCTGCCACGAAGCACGTGGGGGCACGCTCGACACCAGAGTGGCCAGCCTGCATTCTAGAAACAGAGCTGCGTCGTCACATGCCTGAGTCAGAGCCTAAGAAATTAATACTCCTCTTTTTTTTTTCTCATTTTTATCCCCACCCAAGGGAATTTTTAAATCACTTTTATAGAGAGAAGAAGGGAGAGAGGAAAGGAGAGACGGAGAAAAACACTGATGCAAGACAGCAGCACTGACTGGTTGCCTCCCACACACAAACCAAGTGGGCATCACACGTGCCTGGACCAGAGATGGAAGGCGCCACCTAGGCACATGCCCTGACTGGGAATTGAACCTGCAACCTTTCGGTTTACGGGATGATGCTCTCGTCAACTAAGCCACACTGGCCAGTGCGGAAATTAATACCCTACATGGAGGCGAAGCATGTGGACCTAGATGGCTCGCCTCTCTCTTCCCTTCTTCCATTAAATTATCTGCCGGACGTGTAGGTGTAGCACCAACCTCCCTCCCCACCCCCTCAGCTACACAGGGCTGCAGGCGAGAGTGTGCTGAGGCCCCTGCCCACTCATCGACTTCCTGCAATAAGGGAGACAGGGGTGTAATCCCGACCCCTCAGAGTGTAACCCCAGCCTGGGCAGGAGACAGGTTCTCAGGACTAACAATGGCCTTCTCTAACGGTGCCGCATCCCTCAGCCCACCCAGGGCGGGGTGTTGTCCAAGTCCCACAGGTAGGAAGATGAGGGGCTGGCGTTCGAACCTGCCTCTGGCCACTGCCTCCCAGTAAGGACTCTGGGTGGTGTTTGCAAGGCCTCAGGGCAAGGCTTCCTAGCAAAACGGAAAAGTCAGGCCCTTCCTCAGCGAGCATTTTCCTGCCGTGCGCACGCTTCACCACGGCATGCCGTTCACTTTCCCAACATTCCTACGGACTGCCCGTCCCTCTCCGCACCTGTCTCCCGTTTTGCAGACGAGGGAACTGGGGCTCCTGAAGGTGACCCGTGACGTGCTAGGGGTCACTCGGCTGGGCAGCAGCAGGGCCAGGACTCAATCTGCAGACGGCAACGTCCTTGGGCATAACCGCTCTGGGATTCCAGGTGGGGCAGGCAGCGGTGACAGAGGCGGGTGACACCTTGCCCGGTGTCCACACACCAGGTCTTTCAGGCCGCCATCATCGTCACCACCCTGACGTCTGGCATACCCTTATGCCGTGAACACGAGGAAGCGTTTCTTTCCTCTTCCCTTCTCCGTCGGCTCTGTGACACTGGGCGCAAGCCTCTGCCTCTCTGAGCCTCAAGTTCTCAGGGCCTCGCACGGGGGCCGGTAGGTCCCATTTTCACCCAAACAAGCGCCCGTTAAGCTCTCGTTTCTGTCCCAAATCTCTCTCCTCCCTTAGCACGCCTGTGAGGAGCCCTGTGCCCATCCCTCTCCCCGGAGCCTGGATTCCAGCCACCAGCCCCTCCATCCTGGCCCTCGACGCGCCGCCCCTGCAGCAGGCCGGGCCATTGGCCTGCGAACGCCCCAGAACCCTGTGCTGAGCCGGGGCCCTGCCAGCAAAGGGTTTAAACAAACAGAGCCAGGCAGGGCCAGAATGGGCCGTCAGCTGCACAGGGCTGCACCTCGCACTCACGGGCTCGGGTTTCATGATAATCCTAGCAACGGCTCCCCTGAGGAGGGCTGGGAAGAGAATGGTAGGGGGCTTGGAGGGGAGGGGGGAAAGTGGCCACGTACCCAAGGCAAACACCACCAAGAAAGTGGGCCCTGAAGGTCAATAAACCGAAGTTGGGGGAGGAGGCAGTGAGTGGGGCGCTCACGGGAGGAAAGGAGCAGGGGGGCTCTCTCCAAGCCCTCTGGTGCCTTGGTCAGAGATCTCCCCACTGAGTCTGCGCAGAAAGACCACCACCGGCGGCCCTGTCCCACCACGGGCAGAGCTGGGGGGGCACCTTCTTGGGGAGATGGGGCGGCCAGCTCAAACGCGCTCAGAGGCCACACACGGAAAGCACGAGAGAGAGGACAGAGGGCACACAGTGAGCCGTGACAATGACGCTCGGCTGTGGTGGCAGGAAGGCAATAGGGAGTACTAGGGCCTGTGGCACTGGGGACAGCTGGGACTGAGCTGCCAGCTCCTGCCAACCTCTGCCCAGCGGGAATGCAGGCCCAGTATTGCCAATCTTGGCTTGTTTGTTTTCCAAAGAGAAGTAGAATATAGCGGACTTCGTTTTTCAATGTGCAGTTTCCCAATTTTTAAACACGGCAACCAATACACACGTATTTTGAAGGCCTACGTGGACCAAACAAAATATATCCATACGCCGAATCTGACTCATAGGCCGGAGGTTTGCCCGTCACTGAAGTTCTGTGTCATGATCGAGGCGGTGGGATGTGTCAGGATTCAAACCCCACTTCGCCCATCTGTTGCAGGGTGGCCTAGCCTCTCCAAGTCTCAGTTGCTTCACCTGTAAAATGGGTGTAATAGTAGCATCTACTTGATATGATATGTTTTTTGAGAAAATTATATAAAATTGTGCCATGGACAGTCCTTGGAATAATGCCTAGCACGTGTTAAGTCCTGGAGACATGTTAGTTCTTATTAACAACGCACCCAGGAGGACGAGACTGAGCAGCGGCAGTGGACAGAGGAGGAAGCCAGGAGAACAGAATGGGCGGGCGAAACAGGGTCCAGCCTGGAACATACTAGTCACAGAGAAGGCAAGGCAGGGAGCAAGGTACTGCCTGTCTTGCTGTGTCGGGGATGGCCCTTACAGGACTCCTGTCACAAATGGGCACCAAACTGAGAAGAGAAGTTTGAACGGGCTGGACAGTCACCTGAAGGGTGATGGCCCTCCACTATCCCTCCACCTCCTTCCAGAATGATCACCAACGAGACCTTGTGAAAACTTCTAGACTGTAGCAGGGCAAAACGTGGTTAGGGAGGGTGCCCTGCAGAAGGCAAGGCGGCACCCCAGGTCTGTGGCTGGGAATCGGCCCAGCTGTGCGACCGTGGCTGTGTCGTGTCTTCTGTCTCTGAGACTCCACTTGCCCATCTGTACAGTGGGTGACCATAGCCACCTCTCAGGACCCTTGTGGGAAACAGGAATAATGCAGCATAGGGTCTGGTACAGGGCTCATGTTCGACTAGTGGGGGCCCCATGAGTGGTTACTGCAGCTCTAATCTGCATTATTCATGGGGCAGCCGAGGTGTCCACCTGACCAGCATCAAGTGTCCTCTCCTCAAGTAACCGTCCCGATTTTCCTCTGGGGAGCCACCCCTGCCCCCTTCCCTGCTGAACGGTCCCACCCTTGGCTCCAGGGACAGGTGTGTGAATCGGGCATGACCAAGGAGAACAGCAGAGTTTCCTGGCCCGAGGGGGATCAGAGCCAGGATTTCTGTTCGAACTGCGAGGAAGAAAAGCTCTCCCAAGAGGTCTACTGGAATGACGAGTAGGCCGGAGCTGCTGGCAAATACCTCACCCCCACGTGGGAAGAGCCTGGGAATGAAGACAATATCAAGGAAATCAGAGCAAAAAGTGGGGGAGGGGTCTTCTTTCTTGATACCCTTGCTTAAGCACCTGGATCCAGCTATGCCTGAAGTTTACCCTATGCTGGACTATTCCATCACATGAGCCAAAAATTCCTCCTTTGCTTAGGCCATTTTTGATTGGGTTTTCTGGAACTTGTAGCCAAGCCCCTCAACAGATACATGAGCCTTAAGGATGAGTTATTGAAGCATGCCCCAAAGGAAGATGTAAGTGCTTGGCAGGTCTTACAGACTCGCAGGTCATGCTCCCAGTACGACAGCGCTCTTTCCTTCTCCCCAGGGGATGGTTAGATACACTGACAGCCTTTCGCACGTGCTAGTCAAGCTTTCCTCAAGGCAATGGTTCTCCACCTGGGGCCATTTTGCCCCACAGAGGATATTTGGCGACGTCTGGGGAGATTTTTGGTCGACTGGGCAAGGGTGTCTACACCAGCGGCATTAGGGAGGAGAGGCCAGGGATGCTACCAAACGCATCTCACAATGCACAGGACAGCCCTCCCTCTTCCCAACCAAAAATGACCCCAGCCAAGCGTCAGCAAGAGAGGTTGAGAGACCCAGGAGGAACCCATCACCCAGTATTGTACTCCTCTCAGCCCCTCCCTTAGCAAACATGGCTTCCCTGGGGGTGTGAAAGTACCACACACACACACAGTTGAAGGCAAGGCCGGGCTGGCAGGGAACTTCGCACACTTTGTGGTGTTCTCGAAGCAGGCAAGGCCGCGGCACAGGAGCAGTTCGAAGAAGCCGCCCAGAGTTGATAGGCGGCTTACACATGATCCCCTCCTGGGTCTGCAGCCTCCCGTCACCATGACAACCACAGCCCCGCCCCTCCTGGACCACCTCTCTGAAGATGAAGAGTCTCGTCCAGTGACACCTGCGTGTCCATCCAGCAGCCGTGGATCAGACAAGGAGGCAAACCATACCAAACTCACACATGCACCGAAGGGGGGGCAGCAGCGCCTCTTCTGTCTGGAGCGGCATTCCTCACGTGGTGCTCCTCAGAACACTAGTCCCGTGAGACCCTCTCGGGGGAGAAAATGACTCCAAGTTCAAACACAAATGCCTCCATGACCTCAGGGCATACAGTAGCACATTAACGGCTCTGCTAAGTCCAGCAGTTAAAAAACAAAATCCCACTTAATTTTTTTAACAGGGTATTTCCCAAACTCACTTGATCATAGCATCCTTTTCCATGTATGATACTTATTTAATGTCCCTTATTCCGTGGAACTATTGTCCTACAGGACATACCTGGGGAAGCATTTCAAGGGAACTACAGAAAGATGAAACGAAAGATAATGATGAGATGCAAAAACTGATCCAGGGAAACCGGGTAATCGTGGAGACAGACCGAGGCCCTGCGGCCTGAACTGGCCTCGAGCTTTTCAGAACGGCCCTTCCTGATTCCCTCTGAGCACCCCTGCACTGCCACGGCCACTTCAAACTCGTCTCTCCAAGGTGGACCAAGCGTCAGGCACCGGGGTTTGGGGAAACGTCAGACCCTGGCGGGCCCTGCAGGGAGGGGCCGGATCTGGGGAGGCTGCGCCAGCAGAGGGCTGGAGTGGCTCCGGGAACGCGGGCCCTCCTGGAGAGCCATCTCGTGTGACGGAGAACGGGGCAAGAACGGGGCATTTACCCCTTCCATCTTCAGACCTCCGAGAAATTTCAGGAGCATGAAATTCCTACAGATCAGTCAGTCACATTGACCTTGTTCAAGTTTACGAAGGAGCTGGGCAGAGCCACATCTAAGGGTCCTCCTAGGGGAAGTCGCCCCACCCAAGGCCACGGCAGAGGGAAATCCCTGTAGGCTGTGCTTGAACGACGGACGCGCCCAGATTGGACTGAAGATGGGCACCTGACCCACGAGCAGCCCATCCATTGGCTGATCGGTGACCTACAAGGAGGCCAGATCAAAGGAGTCCCGCCTAACAGTTTCAAGCAATTGAGCTGAGGAAGCCTCTGTTGCCCTGAGATTTTAAATAGGTAAATAAGGAGTGAATCAGCAAGCTGGTGGCAGAAGAAACAGAAGGTCACACTAGACAGACAGCGCGGACTGGTAACCTCCCGCTGTGAAGGGATCTCTAAGCCAAAGCCGCCCAGGTCCTGACCTCAGAGCGCTCAGAGGCAGAGGCTGGAGTCAGGCCCAGGCTGGCGACCCCGTGCCCCAGGGTCCCAGCTCCCAGGAGGAGGCCGGCACAGGGAGACCGGGATTCTGCTGTTCTGGCCTCAGCCGACCTTGCCCGAGGAAAGGCCATTTTAAAGCCCACCGCAGTCAGGAGAGCTGGGACCGTGATGGTGACAGAGATGTCCACACGGCGGCTGGGATGGGCCTGACCTCTGTCAGGAAGACCCTGGGCCTTGAAGGCACCTTTGGAGTCAGGGGCCATTTGAACATGAGTGTTCCTTCCTTCCCAAGAGAAAGTCTGCAGCCCTGACCCATGTTGTAGCTGAAGTCACCCCAGCAGGTTGGCATGACTGTCCCAGAAATGACACGGAGGGCATTGCAAAAACAATACCCGAAACCTTGTTCCAGAAATAATGATGCTTTTGATGGGTTGGGAGGCATTTTTGTTTCCGTAGGGAGAAATGGTGAAGGTTATGTACTTGTCCTGAAAATGACATTAGGCTAACCAAGACTCAGGAGAAAGGGGCCAAGGTCAACTTCACTTGCGCGGATTCTGCTCCGTAGCCAACAGGGAGCAGCAGCACCCCATCGCCTGCCCTTGGATTTCACCCCAGGCTCCGGGACCTCGGCGTCAGTGATCGGGTCTTGGGCCAGGAGAGTGAGAGCCGGTTTGTACAGCTGCCGGTGGGAGGCAGAGGCCGCCAGGCCCGACCCCCTGGGCAGCCACGTAGGGAGCTGGGTCTCCGTCAGACCACCGAGCGAGACTCGGGCCGCATCCCCCACACGCACTGACCCCCCACCCCGCGTCGCACGCTGTCCTCGGCGCACTCGCACGCCGGATCACGCCCGTGCTCCCACAGCTAACGAGTCTCTTGACACGTATGAAAGTCACACAGTGAGGCTGCCTGTGAAGCCGGAATGGCGTGAAACTCGCAGGCAATGGTTTAAAATTCAGAACTTACCATTTTCGCTTCTCCCTTCTCCCTTTTCCCCCCTCACCTTCCGAGAGTCATTGTAAGCGCAGAGTCAACGGAACGACCCGGTGTCTGCAGTGAGACTTGCCCCTCGTCTCCCCTGACCAACTGGGTGGTTTCACGCCCTGAATAGGGGTCGGAACACAGCATTGCACACGCCATGCGTGTGCTCTCCCTGGTGCACGCGTCGGGGGGTTTCGGGAATCTCTGACTCTGTGGTGTTTCACCTGAAGCGCTCGCCTGGGAACCTGAGCGCCAGGAAGGGCAGACCCCACGGGGTACCCGCACGGTTCTGGAACCCGGGGGTCTGTTCGTTTGACACGCATCTGTCAGTGCCTGTGGTGGGGCTGGTGGCACACGGATGGGCCAGGACGGACCCTGGTGTGAAGGAAGCCCCCTGGGAGCCCCGGCTGGGCTGGCTTCGTCCCGCTGAAGGCTTGGAGCAGGCCCAGGAAGGGGCAGTGATTAGGAAGAGGTGCCTTGTCTGTGGTGACCTGACCAGCGAAGAGCAGACATGAGATCTGAACCCGACGAAGGCAGGCTCACTTACTCCCTCCCTCCGAGGCTCCTCAGATGGGCACGTGGGTGGCAGGGCACGGGAGAGTGCGGGCGTGGAGGGGGTGGCACCTGCTCAGTGGATCAGGGAGGAGGGGACGGACGTTTGAGCTGAAGAAGGTGAGCCATCAGTCACCTCCCATAGGGAAACGGCGGCGTGCCTGGGGACAGGAACAGCGGACTGTGTGCTTTGTCTTCCTAGTCCCCATCCCCCTTCTGGGTGGGCCTCAGCACCCTGGTCTGCCCTTGGGGATCTGCCTCCCTCCCCTTGTCATCTGCTGGGTGAGGGCCGGACCGCCACCCTGGGGCTCCAGGGTGGCCATGTGACCTGGACCTGGCCAATCAGAGCTGACACCTGCAGGATGAGGAACGCCAGGCGAACAGCTGGGAATATGCACGCTACGCAGTCGGGACCAGCGCACGCAAAGGTTTTGAAGCAGAAATAACAAGGGAAAAGAAGAAAGCACCGTTGCTGGCGTGGGAGTGACAGAGGGAAGCACGATGCAAAATAACCCTGGAGACGCAGACGGGGGCTAGACGGCTGCGAACAATCACCAGGAGTTTGCACTTGATTCTCATGAAGCACAACGGGCACCTACGGGGGAGGGGCAGCAGGGCAGTGACAGGACTGACCCCCGTGTTCAAGAGAGCTCTCTGCCCGCTGTGGCAGACGGACTGCGTCGGGAAAGACAGACGCACAGCCTCCGACACACGAAAGGTGCTCTGTAAATAAGAAGCCTCCTCCGCGGCTCCCAACGCCACCGCCACACAGGCCTGCCCTCCGCGCCGGGGTGCCCGGCCTGCGCCAGGCCGAGAAAGGGGCTCAGAGGGTCTCTCTCGCTCCCTCTGCGTACAGGGAGGGGCAGAGGAGAGCCAGCAGCGTAAGCTCTGGGGTGCGGCGGGGGGTGGGGGGGGAACCCTCTCCTTGTGACCACAGTTACCATCCAGGAGCGGAGAGGAGGCGGGACGGGCGGGGCTGGGAGGGGGAGCCTTCTGCGAACTCGGAGCTGCTCCCGACATGCTTTTCAAACACGCGTCTGCTGTTGCCCAGTCTCCTCGGTAAGAGACATGCTTTCGGATGTGTTTTGAAAAATATTCCATATGCTAATGGAATGTCACCATCTGCCAAAGAAGGCAGAGCTGTTTTTAAAGGGAAAACTATTACAGAACCGAGGTATTCACAGAGCAGCACTAAAAGAGCCCAGCGTCTCTGACCCCAGCCTGACCTGGGCCGCCTCCTGTTACCAACATGAAAAGGGAGTGAGCAAATCTGAGGCCAATTACCTTCTCTCTCTCTCTCTCTCTCTCTCTCTCTCTCTCTCTCTCTCTCTCCTTCTCTCTCTCCCTCTCTCCGCCGCCGCCCCCCCCCATTTCCCCTCCCCTTCTTGGAGACATGATGAAATTTCCGGAAACAAAAACTCACAGCCTGTTCTATAAAATGCTTTCGCCTTTGGTGGGAAAAGCCCCGATGGTCCCTTTTATCTCCTCATTCCTGAGGCCCAGACCTGGCCTCGGTCTGTTTGTGCAGATGGGCTGCAGGGAGTGCGCCCAAGGCCGGAGGGGCAGGAGCAGGGGCGGCGAGGGGGGTGCGGCGCTGGCTGGGAAGGGACACGGGAGCGGGTGAGGTGGCCTGCGGCCTCCGATGAGTGGACGGGCATTGTTCCCCCAGGAGGCCCCGACAGCCAAGGCAGGGGTGGAGGGCTGGAGGGCAAGTGTTTGGAAAGAGCGTTTTTCCAAGTCCCGGAGCGCCAGCCGGGCCCGCCAAGACCGCGGGTTATCACGTCCCTACCTTTCCAGCCGCTGTGCCGTCGCCTCGGTTGCTGGCTGTCGTCCTGTGCCCTCTTCCTAAATGCGGTCGATGTCCTTCTGGCCGCAGTATCAGACCCCGTCAGCACCCGGGGCTATCTCTCCCGCACCTGCAAAGTCCAAATTCAAATGCATCACCAGCCACTGCCTCGACCTACCCTCCTGCCCTTGCCCGGGGGTCCAAGTGCCCTCCGGCCACTCCGGTCCAGGGCATTCCCACCTTGAGGCCTTGGGGCCTCCTCGCCTCCGCCTGGGACTGTCCAGCTGGCTTCTGCTTGTCCTCGATGCCTCGGCACAACTGTGCCCCAGGTGGCTGCCACCCACCACCTCGTGTCTGTTCACACCCTTACTTGGCACGATCTGAGTTTACCCCTTGGATTCGTGCATGTGTGGTCATGCTGCGTGTTACCTGTCTCCTCCTGAATGTAAGCTTCCTGAGAGCAGGTGTGGGCTCTCTTTCCCACCACAGCCCCGCCCCCAGCCTGGCCCCGCCCCCTCGTGGCGCCTGGGAGACTCTCTCTAAACTGTCCCTCGGAGCCCCTTGCCCAGCCCCATAGTTCCACGCTGAGGCAGCTCCCCTCCAAACCGCCCTGGGCTCCACCTTCCCCAGACCTAAACGTTTCTCTCCCGCATCTCGACACCAGCTCCCTACCTGGCCACTCCTAGCTTAAAGCCCACCAGTGGCT
>PVKM010040919.1:0-13310 GCA_004027735.1 Carollia perspicillata
TTTGGTTTGCAAGCCAGTGCTTACTGAACTGAGCCACACCAGCCAGGGCCAGTCTATCATTTCTTGAAGACAATCTGTATGTTTCCGTGCTCAGAAAGCAAAAAGACCCACCCCCCATGGCGTACACTGAACATGCTTAGAGGTGAGAATTAGAGACGGTGGTATTTTTCTTCCTTTGCGTTTTCAGTGTTTTCCAAGTTCACTGCTTTGAGTTGTTCCATCATAGTAATGAGAAAAGATGGTGGCTGGGAGGGACAGCCTCTGCCACTTCCCCACACATTACTGGGACCCCTCCTGGTTCTCTGAGATCTCCAAATAGCGGTGTGAACTTTGCTGCCGTCCTTATGCCCAGCCTTCTGGGCCCCTGGCTGCCTGGGAGGACCTGCTGTAGGGCTCTCCCACCGGGTTGCAGAGCAGCCCTCATCCCACCCACGCAAACTGTGGTGCTGGCGGTAGCCGGGGTGGTCAAGGCCAAGCTGAGGTGTGGCTGGTGACCTCATTTCTTCAGCACGCGCTGATCAATTGCCCTCTCTGTGCCGGGCCTGGGGTCCAGCGGTGCTCCACACAGCCCCCCTCCAGCAGCCTGTGGTCCTGGGGCAGAGGGGCTCAGGTGAGACAGGCTTCTTCCACTGCAGTCAGACCCTGCAGGAGCACTGGAGGGTTATCCGTCCAAGCCGCCCTGGCCAGTTGAGTGTGGGGAAAATGCACACACGCACGCAGCCTGCATGCACATACACGCATGTGAATTACCTTTATATTCTCGTTTTATGTTCTTATTTTTTATTACAATTTGCATTCAACACTTCTTAATTTTAGCTTATTATGTCACAGATGTCTTGCCATGCCAAAAACTTGGTTATTTGCAGTAGCCACAGGGTACCCACTATATGATTATATCATAACTTATTTAGTGGGCCCTCTGCTCATGAATATTTGTTTCCAGTTTTCATAATTACACTTTCAGTGACTGGCTTCTAAATACACCTGCATGCACATATGCGACTATTTCTTAAGGAAATAGTCAAAGGACACTTGATAGGTATTGTCAAATTGCCTTCCAAACAACGTTTTGCCACTTTACACTTTTCTCGCCAGAATATGAAAGTGCCCATTTCACCCCGTCCACTGCCATCGCCAGTGGCTACTGGTTTTCTTAATCTCAACCAATCTGCTGCGTGAAGGGGTTTTACTCTCCTCAGTTACCAGTGATGTTAGCATCTTTCCATATATTCATCAGTCCCTTGCATTTAAACCAGTGAAGTGGCTGCTTGCATCTTTTGCCCATTTTTCTAGAGGAACGATCAGCTTTTTATGCAAGAAACTGCAAGGCCGAAGGCAAACAGGGCCCCGGTGGAGGTGTGTGTTGCAGCAGGAGCGCATCTGGGTCGGCGCATCAGGGAGGACTTCCTGAAGGAGGTGCTCTCCATCTGAGGGACTTCCCTCTGGGAAACGTTACGTTTGCTGAGTGAATGGGTGGGTTGTTTTTCTAGAATAAGAATGGAACAGTTGATGTCCATAACGCAGGAGGAGACGGAGAACCTGCGAAGACGTGAGGTTGCCTGTGAGTCTCAGGGAGGGGAGGAGTGGGGGGTCATGGGAACAGAGCTTGGCTCTGCGGGGGCAGGGGTGGCAGTCACCCGTAGAGGGTGCGGAGTGTGAACCCCTCTCATAAGGAGTAGGAAGTGATATGTTTAGTGGGATACCATTTTGATTTTTTGTCGTGGTGAAATACACATAACGTGAAATTTACCATTTTAACCACTTTTCTGTGGTTCTGTGGCATTAAGTACATTCCTGTGCAGCCATCACCACCCCCCTCTCCCGGACGCTTTTCACCTTGCAAACCGAAACTCTACACCCATCAAATCACAGCCCGTCGTTCCCCCTGGCCTGCCCCTGGCACCCACCATTCTACTCTCCGTCTCTGCGAACCCGGTGGCCCCAGGTCTCCTGTATAAGTGGGGTCCCCTGGTGTCCATCTTTTTGTCACCTGGCCTCTTTCACTCGGCAAGGTTCTTCCGAGTTGCGGCTCACCTCTGAACCTCCTTCCCTGTTAGGCTGAGCAGCATCCGTTGTGCGGGCAGGCCGCGGCTCGTTACTCTCTTCACCGCCAGCGGGCACGCGGGCTGTTTCCGCCTATTGGCTGTTGCGAATGACGCCACTGCGGACGCGGTGCACACACGGCCCTTCGAGTCTCCGTCAGTTTCTTAATTTCAACTGTTTGAAATCCATACGTACACATTAACATTTAACTGAAAGAATACATGTCAAAATGCAATGATACCTCTGGGCGACAAATGCTAGATTTTGTGTGTGCTCTTCAGTGTCTTGCAATGAGCCAATCTTTCACGCTTAAGTTGCTTTGATGGTTTAAACAAAAAGATTTCTCTTGCGGGTGACCATCAGGTGGGCAACTAGGTGGACCCTGCGAGGCCACCCCAGGAGCAGCCGCCCCGTCCTCAGCCCCCGTCCCCGTGTCTCCCCAGCCGCCATGCGGCAGATGCTGGCCGAGAGCTGTAAGAACCGCTTCGTTCAGACGGCCTACGAGTCTCAGAGGCAGAACCTGGTCCAGCAGGCCTGTTCCAGGTAAGGGAAGGCTTCCCGAGGAAGGGAGTTGGGGCAGCCCACTCCGAGCCCCGGGAATCCCCTGCCCCCAGCCCCCGAGCCTCGGCCACGCCACCAGAGGCAAGTGGTGACTGGCCTTCACGGATTGCTAGCCGGACCTCATGGTTCTGTGTTGGGTCGTGACAAAGCGACAATAACTAGTGTCACTGCACTTCAGCGATACTGTGTTTTTCACAAATTAAAGGTTTGTGGCAACCATGCCTCCACCAGTATATTGGTACCATTTTTCCTATAGGCTCAGATGGTTAGCATTTTTTAGCAATAAAGAATTTTGTAATTCAAGCGAGTAATTATGTTTTTGAGACATAATACTATTGCACACTTAATCCATTTCAGTATAGCATAAACATAGTTCTTATGTGCACTAGGAAACCCAAAAATTCTTGTGCTCGCTTTATTGCAATAGTTCCTTTATCATGGTGGTCTGGAGCCGAACCCACCACGTCTCTGAGGTGTGCCTGTGATCACTACCGCTTCTCGTGCACTTCCCGTGTGACAGGCACGCGGCTCCGTGACACGCATTAGCTCACTGAATCTCTGAGGCACGTCGTTACTAGCCCCATTTTACAAGCACAGCTTGAGCTGAGAGATGCTATGTGACACACCCAAGGAAACACAGCTATCAAGTGACAGAGCCAGGATTCGAACCCAGGCAGAGTGGGGGGGTGCTTTTCTTTTTTAAAGATTTTATTTACTTTTAGAGAGAGAAAAAGGGAGAGAGAGAGAGAGGGAAAGAAACATCAATGTGTGAGAGATACATTGATCGGTCACCTCTCATACCCCGCAAATGGGAACCTGGCCGACAACCCAGGCACATGCCCTGATCAGGAATCGACCCAGGGACCCTTCAGTTTGTAGACCGGCCTCAATCCACTGAGCCACATCTTTCAGGGCGAGGGTGTGCTGTTGACCGTGGTGCACTCCTCATCGCCATGGGTCTGCCCAGGTCGGGGCAGGGTGTACTGGGGTGGGGACAGAGTTAGGGCTGCTAGTCTCTTCAGTGCTGATGGCCCCTCTGGGTCTAACTCCAAGTTCACCGCGACGCTGGGTTTGCCTGTTGAGGAAGCCGTAGGGGTCTGGCAGAGCCAGGCGAGAGCAGCCCAGCCGGTGCTCAGGAGCCCCAGACGGGGACGGGCCAGGAGCGTAGGCTGCCCTTGTGTCTCTCCTTCCATCCAGATGGCACAGCTGCCAGCCTCCCGGTGTCCTCAGGTGCGGGGCTTCCTCCGCTGCTTCCTGGTGTGTGGCACTGTGCTTAGAAACATGGACACGCCTTCTCTCAGTAACCGTGATGTCTCGGGCAAGTTACTCTCCCTTTCTGAGCCTCGAGTTTCATACCAGGAGAATGGGAGTAAATCACAGTATTACCCCTAGAGTTGCTGGAGCATTTAATGAGCGTTAGTGAGTGTGAGGTCTGCCACACAGGGTCCAATAAGCAACAGCCATCACCATGAAACAAGCAAATGCACAACCGAGATGGTACCGAAGTGTGGACATACTTGAGGTTGCAGGGTTTGGATTTTTGTGCCAAAATCACTAGACCGGTTCTCGGCGCTGAGAGCAGACCCCTGCTGGGGCCAGAAAGGCTGTGGTGGGGAGTGCCCACGTTAGTACCTAGGAAGGACAGCTTTCTTGAGACCGGCGCAGCTCACTAGGGGCCGTGCTCCGGCAGAGGGGTGGATGAGAGGACCCGGAGACCGTGTCTCCCAGCTCCTGAGACAAAGACTCTGTCACCTTCTGTCCAGGGCTACGGGATTCAGACAAACCCTATCTGTGCCCAGCCTGGAGCACGGTCCCCAGCCAGCACTCCATAAGCATTGTTGAGTGAATAAATGGTGTATCTTGATCTCCTCCAAGGTGCCCGGCACACAGTAGGTGCTCAGAAAATGTTGAGAGAGTAAATGAGTTTGCCGTCTTTCTGGCAGCATGGCCGAAATGGACGAGCGGTTCCAGCAGATTCTGGCATGGCAGCAGATGGATCAGAACAAGGCCATCAGCCAGATCCTGCAGGAGGTGAGCCCTTGCCCAAGGCGTGAGGGTGAGGTGCACGAAGGGAGGGCACCGGAACTCTGCATGGAGCCCTGTCCTGGACGACGCACCTAGTGCAAACCGTCCGGAAGAGAGGGGCAGGGAGAGGCCTCTGGCGGTGATCCACCAGTCCCTGAAATCCAGAGAAGTACCCCTCCTTCTCTGGCAGGCACCCACTCCCTGTGCTGTGGGGCTCCATGATAAGGACTGAAAGGGCAGAGAGTGGGTCACACCTCAGTGGAGGAGCCCATGGGAGAGCCCGAGACCCCGCCTGCCCCGCTGCGGTCTCACCGGCTGTGCTCTCTGTTGCAGAGCGCCATGCAGAAGGCTGCGTTTGAGGCTCTCCAGGTGAAGAAAGACCTGATGCATCGGCAGATCAGGAACCAGGTGAGCGTGGGGGTTGTGGCCCCCCACCAGACCCGTCCTGTCAGCTTTTGGAGCGGTGCAGAGGTGGCTGGACAGGTGGCAGATATGAACCCTGGCTCTTTCATGCGGCCGCTCAGCAGGAGGCCTCCCTTTAGAACCTCCCCCTCCTCCCAGAACCGAAGTCAGGGGCTGCTGGGAGGTGCCTCCAGGCAGCACCGTGAGTGCCCTGTCCTCACCGTTTCTCCCGCTGCCCAGGGCTGAGGGCAAGGGCAGCCTGTGGCCTTGACTGCTGGGGCAGCCTCTGTGCTGACCCCGCCCCAGGCAGCCGGCTCAAACCCGGACGTCCCCATCAGCTGTGGGCTGGGACACATTGGATTTCCCACTGGAGGGAGCAGGGAGGCCCTGTCAGCTGAGGGGGGACCTGGGCCTGGAGGAGAGGGTGCATTCTCATCCGGGCTCTCCTGCTGACCTTCAGCAGGCGCTGGGCAGGCCCCACCTCAGTGGCCTCTTAGCCGCCTCTGTGGCACAGGGCTGTCTGGCCCATGAGACTTCCCCGAGGACAGAGTGCACTCAGCGGGCTGGGGGTGACGGGAGCTTTCAGGCTGTGGGAACGCTCATCACATCATATTCTGCACGCTTTGAATTTCACATTTTGCATGTTTTTTTTTTCTTTTTGGGCCAAAACCAACTTACCTTTTTATTTCCCTCTTTAATTTCAATCCTACATAGCCAGACATGAAGCTCATTCCTCTGACCAGGGGCTGGTGGAGACATAGGAACTTAGGGACAAGGCTCATAGGGTCATGGGCATGGGGTAGAGGACAGCTGCAGGGTCTGACCCCCAGAGCTAAAAGCCCCCAGTCACACCCTGAGGGTGCACGGTGACCCCAGACTATCTCACTCTGGGGGCTTTTGACCCCCCAGGCCAGCTCTTCCCCTTTAGACCCTGAGCAGGCACATCCCAGGGAAAGGGCTCACTCACGTACCTGCTCTGTGTCGGTGGGCAAGTTACTTAACCTCTCTGAGCCTCAGTTTCCTTGTCTGTAAAATGAAGGCAGTAATACCCCCTAATAGCCAGAGGAGAACTGATGGACTCATACACGTAGTGTGTCCGGCACAGGTCTAGCATGCAGAGTCCTCAATACCTGTCAGCTACTGCTCCTGTTACTACTGAGTCACTTCGGTCACCCTCCGCTCCCCTCTGGGAGAGCTGTTCAGAGGAAGCTGGAGACCTGGACCAGGAGGAGGCTCAGGGAGACGTCCTAGTGTGCTCTTCCCTCTGGCCTGAACCTTGGAGGAAGCCCCGTCTTCGATCCACAAACCTGTATTCAGCACCCTCTGTCACAGCCCCTGCGCTCAGACCTTGGTCAACACTATTGACCAGGACAAGCAAGCCGCCCCCCCAGAAAAGCACTCAGGACCCCTTTATTCCAGAGACCCCCAGAAAAGATTCTTAGCGCCCACTTGGCCATCCGAGAGCAGCGGCACAGAGCTGGACTGTGGGTGGCGTGAATAAAACCCTGTCTCGTCTTCTGTTTAGATTAAGTTAATAGAGACTGAGTTATTGCAGCTGACACAGCTGGAGTTAAAGAGGAAGGCCCTGGACACAGAGGCACTGCAGGTACGTAGGGCTGCCTGGCCGCCCTGTCCCTCCCCGTCCCCCGATGGAGTCCCCACCCCGTGCCCCCACTGCCTCCCGGCAGCGACTCCCCAGCAGGCAGGGCAGGTCTCCCCTATGGCCGTGACGTAGGAGGGTGGCCCAATCCCAGAGGTCGATGGGCGCACCAGCCACAGCGAGGTGTCGGGTCAGCCTGTCGCCAGGCAGGAGGGTCAGAGGAAGGAGGGTTTCATTGCCGAGGCTCACCCAGGTGACATCTCCATCTCCACGTCGTCTTTGTTTTGGAGCGGGGTGCTGCTGAGCTCCCTGTCTCTTCAAGCCATGCTTCTGGGGCGCTAGTGCGACTCATGGGCTGACATTCTCTGGGGAAGGAGCTTTCCTGGTGTCCTGAGAGCGTCTGGAGGAGAGGAGCCAGCCATTTCTGTGTCACTCCCTACAGGCAGCTTCTCCGGGAGCTCTGGCCTGGGGTCCTGCTGGCAGAGAAGGGGCAGCAGGGACTAGCAGACAGCGTTCTGGTCTGCAAGTCTGGGACCTGGGTTCTGTCCCCACACAGTCTGGCTGTGTGACCTGGGCAGGAAGGGGGAAAGGGGTGGCCCCTTCCCTCCTCTGCGCCTCAGTCTGCCCGTCTGCACGCAGAGGGTCTGAGTCAGTGGCGTGCGAGGATGTGGGCCCCCTCGGGCTTTGAGCAGAGCCCCCTGTTCTGGGTGTGGGCTTCTCAGTACAGGGAGGGAGCACTGCAGGCTGGCCCCCTGGTCTGAGGTCCACCACGGACGTGCCGTGTGACCTCAGGCCTTTCCCTCCCGGGGCCTCCATTTCTCCCTCCATAAAGGGGACGTAACAATCTCCCAGGCCCAGCCTAGGCCAGGGCCGTCCGAGGGAGGCAAGCGAGCGAACGATCGGAAAGCCCAGTGGGGGCCTGGAGACGGCCCTCAGAGGGGCAGGGTAGAGCTCAGAGCAGGCACCCCTGTCTCTTGCCTGTTGGAGCTTGCAGGCTCCACTTTCAGGGCCTCCAGGGGTCCCCGAGGTCAGACGTGATGGAACACGGACACAGACAAGGGCTGTGCTCTGCCTGCCTGCGCACCTACCTGTGCAGGGCCTTCCAGACCTCTGTGGGGAGGCACCGGGCCTCCCCGCCATGCACTCCTCTCACAGGAGAGGAGCTCCAGTCAGGGAGGAGGTCAGCCGTGGCTTGTCATTTCCTTTGTTTGCTCTTTCTTACCACTCCACAGCCATCGGTCGCTGGATCCCATGCCCGGCCTCAGCCCTGTGGGGAAGGGCGATGCAGGCTTAGGAGCGGGTGGGGAGGGGATGCTCAGGCAGAGGGACCGCGGCTTCTCAGCCTCAGACGGTGGGCAGAGCCTTGAGCTGAGTCGGGCCCTCCATGGGCCCCCGGCTGGCAGCCGAGAAGTAAGTGGCGGGGATCCTGCCCCGGCGCTGCTGGGACTTCTGGTGCCGGAGGAGCCGTGGGCATCCAGCGGCACTGGGCGTGGTCTTGTGTTGCAGGAGAGGATCTCGGAGCAGCGCTGGGCCCTCAGCTCCCTGCTGCAGCAGCTGCTGAAAGAGAAGACGCAGCGAGAGGAGGAGCTCCGGGGGATCCTGGTGCGTCGGGGGTCGGCACGCAAGTCGCGCGGGGGGGCCTGCTTTCCCTCCAAGTGTCCCTACCCACCCTGGGCGTTCTGGGCATAGCTGCCCAGCAGAGAAACAGGAAGTGCACGGGAAAGGGACCTCGGTGCTGAGGGTCGGCTGTCGCTGACTGTCTGATGTCTGTTTTTCCAACGCTGGTGCCTGTCTGTAGCTACGCAGGCAGGTGCCTACAGCAGCGCACAGGCCTGGCGACCAGCTCGTCGTCATCCACTCTCTTCGCGTCACTCGAGTGCTCTGCTGCGTCCTTTCCGAGGCTGTGTCGGGGTCGGGCACAGCCGTTGCTGAGCATCGAGTCCCCTTCCCACCCTTTATGTTTTTTTAAAGATTTTATTTATTTTTAGAGAGGGGGGAAGGGAGGGAGAAAGAGAGGGAGAGAAACATCAATGTGTGGTTGCCTTTCATGGGCCCCCTACTGGGGACCTAGCCCACAACCCAGGCATGTGCCCTGACTGGGAATTGAACCTGCGACACTTTGGTTCACAGCCCAAGCTCAATCCACTGAGCTGCACCAGCCAGGGCTCCAACCTTTATGTTTTAAGCAGCGCCCTCCGACCGTCTTCGTAGCTAAGTGTTTGAGAATAGCTGAGCATTTTGCTCAGGACAGATGCCTGGGAGAGGACTTGCTGTGTCCAGCGCAGGCCTTGGAATAAGCCTTTGACCGGGTCACCCACTCATACTCTGTTTCCAGAGGGGTTTGATGCTGGCACATCATTGGGGTGGTGGGGCCCATTTAGGTGGCGGGCTGGGTCATGTCCAAGACCCCAGGCACGCCTGGGCGGTGAGGACGGAGGCTGGCCAGCCCACCAGCCGTGGCATCGCCACTGCTGCAGACGTCCTCTAGCTCCACCATGGGCGGGCCCTGGGCAGGGTACGGGGAAGAGGAGGCTAGCTGGTTCCCGGGTCCTGCATGGGCCCAGGTGCCCCGTCCGTGCTAATCAGGAGCTGCCCTTCCCTCACGGTGCCTGGCTGCCGCTGCCTACAAACTGTAGCGATGCAGACATTGTGCAGGGCAGCCACAGGCTGTGGCCCTGTCCCTGCCCTCAAGGGACTCTCTGGGGAGAGGCACTACCTCAGCAGAATGTGAATGTCAGGGTCATAGGTTCCAGAAGAGAGGTACGTCCGCAGCCCAGGAAAGTCCAAGGCCAGAAGAGGGGTCCAGCTCAGCAAGGCCCAGGAGTGGCCACCAAGGGCACGGGGGCCGTGTCCGGGTTGGAGGCCCGCTGCCCCGTGCACCTGGCCCCAGGGTGCAGCTGCGGCCCCAGACGGGCCGGTGCAGCTGTTCGGAGCACAGGCTCCAGACCCGGGGCTGGATCCCGGCCCCGGTGCCGGGCAGCTCTCAGCCCTCAGGCAGGCTGCTGATCCCTCTGAACCGTGGGGTCTTCTCTTGCGAAGTTGAACCTGTTGCACAGTTACAAGAAATGGCTCTCTCGGCGCACGGCACAGGGCGGCACGCAGCGCTCTGAAAGCGTGGGCTGCCATGAGGCTCGCTCCTTCTCCGCTCTGTCCCCAGCGCCTGGCACGGTGCCCGGCCCAGGGCCGCTCTCAGGGAATTTTGCTGAGCAACAGAAGGAAGGAGTCCGTTTCCACAGCATGTTTGTAATCCTCCGGCTTTGTCGGGTCAGGGCAGGCTGCTCCGGAAGCCGAAGGTGTCCCTGGGACCCCATTTCTGCCCCCGCCTGGCCCCTAGAAGATCAGCCTAAGCTCTGTGGGAGAAGGCGCTAGCCGCCTAGTGCTTTGCTGTTTCTACAAGTGGACGAGACGCTGTCCCTCCCAGACCAGTGGTGCGCAAAGCCTGGGGCCGGGCGTCGGCAGCCCAGGTTCAGGCCCCACCAGGCGTGTGCCGCCCGTGAGATCGGCCTCAGCAGTGAGTGGGGTGGAGCGGTGCCTGCTGCCCTTCCTGCCTCTGTAGGGAAGCGATGCGAGCGTGGGGGAGGTCGTTTGGCAGGTGCCAAGCCCACCCCGTGCTCAGGGGAGCGGAGCTCACGGTCATCGCGGCCATCCTCGTTTTTGTTTACCGATCTGCGACCAACAGCATCTGCTTCGTTCTTGGTAGACGGAGTTAGAAGCCAAAAGTGAAACCAAGCAGGAAAACTACTGGCTGATTCAGTATCAACGTCTGTTGAACCAGAAACCCTTGTCCTTGAAGCTGCAGGTAAGGATGGGTAGCGCCCGGCCCCGCCGAGAGCCCCTTGGGCCTCCCTTCAGAGGGCCCTGTCTGCCTCGGGGGCACCCTGCTTCTCCATCTGTCTGGTTTTACTCAGGTCCTGTTCTGGTGGCTAGTGTGCCAGGCCCTGTGCTGGACCCCCGGCGGGACGGAAGTGGGGGAGGGGGAGGGTTCACTATGGCGAGGACCAGATGGCCTGTGCCGCAGAGCCCACACACACCCACGGTGGGCCGGGCCTGCTGTGCCCGCCAGCGCAGGTGGCCGACAGCACCGACTCTGAGCACCTGCTGTGCATGAGACAGATGTGTCCCCTCTCCTCTGTCTCTGTCTACCTCCCTCTCCCCCTGCATGATCTTTTTAACTTTAAGTAAAAGTGGAGTCTTTCTATGCACCCTATTTTGGCCACTTCTGTTTTCCCTTCGCAACAGTGGCAGGCGGGTGTCCAGGCCTACACACACGCACAGGTGTCCTCGTTGTTCCCAGACAACCGTGTAGCGTGCAGCACGTGGGCAAGCCCTCGCTTATGTAAGCAGTCCCCTCCTGAGGGGTGCTCACGCTGCTCACCGATTTTAGGTGTGCAAACTCAGCAGCAGTGAACTTCCCCTACGGTTACCTCTCTGTGCTTACACATGTGTGTTTGCAGGAAAACTTCCGAGAGCACGTTTTACATCTTCTGTACACCCAGACCCTTTGTCTGCCGCTGTAAATAACGGCTGCTTCTTTTCCGTCCCGCCCGTGGTGCCCTTGGCTTTGCCTGTGCAGGAGGAAGGCATGGAGCGCCAGCTGGCGGCCCTGCTGGTGGAGCTGTCAGCCGAGCACTACCTGCCCATCTTTGCCCACCACCGAGTCTCGCTGGACACGCTGAGCCGGATGAGCCCCGGGGACCTGGCCAAGGTGGGCAGCTCCCTCCTCGAGGGGGGTTAGGGAGGCCCAGCCCGGCCGAGCGTCGGCTCGCCCTTCTCACAGTCCCTGCTGAGGCCTGCTCTCGGCAACTGGCCCAGGGCCCCCTTGCTTCCAGGTGGCCCGCACACCCGCCCCGTCTGCCCCCACTGGCTGGGTGGGCCCCACAGGGCTATGGCTGAGAAAATCCAGGGGTGTGGGTCCCGCCGACCCAGACCCCGCCCTGCTCGGATCGGGTCTTTGCCTTGGTGGTCCGAGGCAGGTCTAGGCCCGACCCCACCCTGCAGCCCTCGAGCTCTCACAACAAGCGGCGGCCCCGCCCGAGCCTGGTTACGTTCAGGTGGTTGCACTTCCTGCATCCCCAGGAAAGGTCACGTCTCTGTAGCACTCGCCAGTGCTGGGTTCCAGCACTTTCCATGGTGGGGCTCACTGAGTGTTGCCCTCGGCCCGGCCGGCAGGCGTCGTCCTGTCAGCGTTTCCCAGAGGAGGAGGCGGACGCACACTCGGGGGTCGTGTGCCTGAGCCGCCCAGCAGAGCCGGGACTCGAGCCAGGCGGTCTGGGGCCGGAGTCCGTGCAGCCGAGCACTCTGCACACCGCTGGTCCTACGGGCTGGCCCTAGACAGGAGGGCTGTGTGGGAGCCACTGCGGCCACGCTCAAGGCTTGCTTGTACGCCGGGCGATGTGCTGCTGCGGTTCCTCAGCAGCTCGGTCTGGTCCTCGTGACCTGTGACGGGGCTCCTGGCTCACTGCTCCTCGTGAGGGGGACTTGAGGTCATGCAGGTGAAGCTGTCAGCATGGTCCGTGGCACAGGGGAAGCACCCATTAGGCCCTTAGTGGTATTGCCTTCCTTCTGGGCCTCAGTCTCTCCCTCCGCCACATGGACGCGTGAGCCCCGGCATACCGGGCCCCAGGCAGGCCTCCACACTTCCAGCCGAAGGTGCTGGCAGCCAGGAATGAGGCAGCCCCTGTGGCTCTGTGCTGTGCGGACGGCTCCGCCAGCCCAGGCCACAGTCTGCTCTTCTCGGACCCCTGCAGCTGGGCGTCTCGGAGGCTGGCCTGCAGCACGACATCCTTCGCAGAGCCCAGGAGCTGCTGGGTGCGACCAGGACCCAGCCAGGTACCGACACCTTATGTGGGGACTGTGGTTGGGGGCTCTCACCTGCTCACCTCTCAGGTCGAGCAGTAAAGGCCAGCTCTAGCCCTGCCCTGACTGGGCAGCTCAGTGGGATGGGCATCGTCCCACAGAGCGCAAGGTCACTGGTTCGATTCCTGGTCAGGGCATGTGCCCGGGTTGTAGACCAGGTCCCACATTGGGGGCGTGCAAGACGCAACCAATTGGTGCTTCTCTCCTTCTCTTTCTCCCTCCCTTCCCCGCTCTCTAAAAAAAAGTAAATAAAATATTTTTAAAAAAATAAGTAGAAGTAAAGGCTGGTTCCAGCCCTGACAGTCCTGAAAGTTCCCTCCTAAAGGGACAGGATTTACCCATGAAAAAAACAGGCCACACAAAAGGAGGTTTCCTCGAAGCGGTTAGGGGGCCCTCCTGGCTCCCGGTCCCCCGCCTTCCCCATACCCACCCCGCAGACATTGGGAACCACACACCCAGGGTCCTTGGGATGGAGGGAAAAACCAGCTGTGCCCACTGCCCAAGAGTGTGCCCGGGGCGGCCTGGGGCTCGTCTGTAGGAAGATGTTTGTGACGGGCTGTGAAGGGTCGGGAAGGCGCCCCGCCCCGTCGGAGGCCAGGAGAGGGCCGGTGCTGTGGCCAACGCAGGGGCTGGCCTGGGAACCAGGCCCCCTGTGCCCCGAGCAGGATCCGGTGCCAGGCATTTGCTGACCATTTCGCATGTACCATGCATGTCACCTCTGTTCCAACCCCATCAGGAGGGCAGCATGGCATCCCCATTTGAGGGGTGAGGAGACTGAGGCAGAGAGAGGTTAGCTCATCGCTCATAACATCCCAGAGCTGGC
>PVKM010040920.1:0-13227 GCA_004027735.1 Carollia perspicillata
GACACCAAGCCAGTATTGAGCCTAAGCAAAAGACGCCTTGCATATTTCTGCTTATCCTCTTGCCCACCCAGCAGTGAAGAAACCAGAGCCAGCTTCTAGAAGGTAAGAGGTCACATGCTGCAGAGACAAGCCAACAGCCAGCCAACCACCAACCAGACGTGTGAATGAGATAAAACTTGGTCAGTAGACTTGTCGGTTGACCACAGACTCACGAGTTAGCCCAGCCAAGACCAGGAGAACCACCCAGCTGAGCCCAGACCTAATTGCTGACTCACAACACTGTGAACCAAATAAATGATTGTTGTTTTAAACCAAGAAGCCTTGGCATTGTTTATTACACAGCAATGGATAACTTACATAGTATCTGACCCCTATATCTCTATATCCTGTATCTCCCAGAGCTCTGGGCTCAGGGACTAATGCTTATTAGCTTCTCTTTGCCTCAGATAGACAAATGCAAAACACATGGACCCTTGTTTTAAAAAAAGGCAAACCCTATCCAAAATACTACCAGAGGGCTCTTCTCTCCTAAGAGAAGGAATTTAGACTCCCCACTAATGAAAAGGAAGCCCTAGAAAGCAGCCCCACTGGGTGAGGAAGTAAAACACAGTCAAGACCATCTGGCAACTTCCAGTAAGGGACCCATGATGCATCAGGGGAGCTGCTGGACCAAGGAGGCAGAGAGGAGGGTGGTGGAGGGAGGTGGGTGAGTAGTCTCCCTGTGTAGATCTATCCACACCTCTCCCCCAGGGATGGCCAGCAGTCTCTGGAGGCTCGGGTTCCATGAAGAACTCCCAGAGGAGTCAGGTAGGCTGGGCTGAGGTCAGCAAAGTAGAGAAATGCATCCCAAAGGGCTTTCAGAGGGCAGGCGGAAGACATGGACCAGCACAGGGCCTGGCAAGGGTGAGGCAGGAGGGTGCGCCAGGGCTGCTGGGGGTCTCATGGAAGCCACTAGTCACAGGGTCTCAGGAGCTGGAGGTACGTGTCCAAAGCTGGGAATAAGATGAGCAAGCCTCCCAGGAGAGGGGATAACTAGCTGAAATTCCACGTTAACCCCAGCAGAAGCCGGGTTGGTGGAGCACCCCACTGTCCATCTCATGGGCTTGGGCCTCTCCGCGGCGGAATTCAAGGACAAGGCTGGGGGGACTAGGTGGGCCCAGTGCAAGGCGGGTTGAGGATCCGGGTAGTCAGGGTGTGTACCTTCATAGAAATGGTGACAGCTGCATGCTGTGGCTGTCCTCTCCAGCAAGAGGCTCAGTCGTGGCTTCTGCTGGAGTAAGATCCTAAGCCCCAGGAGGAGCCACTCCTGCCAGTGGTGCCGCATCAACAAACCAACATCTATGTAACTTTTGCATCCCTGTAAATGTTCTGCTTAACCAGAAATGCACTAAATGCAGTCAGCTAATCCCCGAACACCAAGCCAGCTCTGGGCCTTCTCAGGCCCCAAACAAGGTTGATGGTGTGGCCCCAGCCAATCGGGTACATCCTGTTTTTCTCTTCCTTGTTCTCTATTCTTTCTCCTAGAAAAACTTCCTGTCTTCTCCCCCATTTTGCAGTTCTCTGAAAGGAGACCATCCACTTCCTAAAGTGTTAATAATATTTGTATCAACTAAATCATCTCCTCTCATCCTTTTCTAACACTTTGAATTGCCTCGGATCTCGAACCCTATGGGAGAAAAACTGGATACTTCCTTTTCTTCTGTCTCTTTGGTCAGGATTCAGCATTTGTCACGGACTGGAGCAGCCTGTCTTTACCTGTCGGGGTCACAGGTACACTTCCCGAGCTGACAGCAGCTCATCTTTGCTCTCAGGAAGTGCTGCCTGGCCCTGGGCACAGAGAGGACAGCCTCCGGGGTCCTTGCCCCAGCTCTGCCCCCTCGCTGCAGGAGCACCCTTGTCCAGGGACTGGCTGGCAGAGCTGAGGACCACACAGCCCTGCTGCACAGATCACAAGAGAACAATACTCGTCGGGTGTCAGACTGTCCCCACATCTGAGTTGAGGAATGACTGTGTGGTCTTCTGGGAGGAAGAACAAGGAAGGGAGGGGAGAACGAGGAAACAAACTAGTCAAAAGATTTGCAATAGCCAAGAATTCCTATTCAGCAGGCAACAGACCACACAGGAGATGGTGTTCCTTGACACAGGTCAGCTCAGCGAGCAGGAGTCGCCCGCCCACACCCCTCACCTGGGACTCCTTCCTGCACCATCCCAGGCCTCCTCCATGCCGCCAGCCAAGCGCCCCTAGAACGCCACATGCCACACTTGGCTGGAAGCTGAGCTTGGGTTCCCTCCAGCCCAGCTCAGCTCGCTCTCCGCTTTCCCCTCAAGATGTAAGACAGCTATAAAAATAAACAGCGGGGCTCTCAGCCACACACTCCCTTGTTTATTCCCATGGTTTGAACCTGAAGGAGCCAATAAAGAGGAGCCCTGTCATTGATTGATTAATGAAGACCTCCTTCTCCTGAGCCTGGGCTGTCCTGCTCCCCCAGGGCACTGCGAAGGGTCGAACGTGAGCTGGAGGGCTGACGACCGCCATCCCTGGGAGGCCCATCTGCTTCCAGGGGCTTGCCGGGGGACAGGGGGGTGTGAAGGAGGCCAAAGCTGAGCCCTGACAGAAAGCAAAGATGCTCTAGGATGGCTCAGATTCGTGCCAAGCCTCATCATCGCATGGAAAAAGGCCCTTCTGCACATGGCCCAGGCCTCACCTGTCCATGCGAGATGCTGTCCCCTGCACCTCCCCACACGAGGCCACATCCTGTCTTTGATCAGGAATACCCATGCAGTGAGCCCACACCCGAAACTTGCTTTGTCCTGCAGGGACGGAGCAGACTTTTCCCCAAAGAGACAGGGCTTCCTCAAGCCACCATTTATACTGGAAGTGCCCCTGCCCATCCCTGCACCCCTCGCCACCGAGAAACTGAGAAGCCTCACCTAGTAATTCTGCCAGACATGCTATTCCCAAAAAGCAGCCCTGAGCCATAGATGCAAGGGCAGGCAGTTTATTTCGGAATAAAGGAGAGGGAGAAAGCTAGACAGGAAAGAAAGAACAGCTGATAAATGGTGCAGTGTTGACCACCTGACTATGGGTTATGGGAGTTTAACCTGCTTGGACAACTGGCAACTCGTGTAGAACACAGACCTCAGATTACTCTCAGGGTAGCTGGGGCACGTCTACACCAACTCCTACCGTCTTGGTTGAAGTGTGTGGGGGTGGGAAGAGAGTGCTAATTCTCAGCATGGATAGCCTTTCACACGGGTGAGTCAGACGGGCTTCAGTGGCCAGAGGGAGCCTTTAGGAAAAGCAAGGCAGGCTCCAGCAGTTGGGAAGGAAGACAGCACGCACGGGAGCAGTGCAGACCGAAGAAACAATGGGATTCCCAGCGCACCTGCGAGCAGCCCTTTGTGTGAATCACGTCAGCAGCGACGACTATAAACAACACTGGTATCTTTCCCAAGAACCTGAACTTGCACAGGCTGGTGGGGAGAGGGCCAGTGCTTCCTGGTGAGGAAACGGAGACTCAGGAAAGTCCTGTTGAATTGGGATAGTAAGAAACTAGGGAAATTCTTTGGCAAGTGGAAGGGGGAAACTGAGACAAAATAATTTAACAAGGCCAAACTATTTGAGCAACTTACAGACAGCTGATGAATTGCAAGACTTTATCTTCCCCAACCAAGGAAACTTGAGAACAAATGGTTTATAGCTTTCTTCCCTAACCAGAGAACAAAAAGCTTAAATCACCCTGGTTTGGGGAGACAGGTAACAGAAACCCAATTAATGGCATCGGTGCCAGCCAAATCCACGGACAGATGAAGTCAGGAGAACAAATAACAAAAACCCAATTAGAGCCGAGCAGACCCAAGATAAAAGTAAAACAGTGAAGCTGACCAGAGAATAATCCCAAACACTCCTCTACGCTCCTTTTGATGTATCGGCATATTAAAAACACACCTGGAAAGCTGATGAATATTCTGCTGAAACCACTCCCTAAGATTCTCGCCAGCCAAAGAGATAAAACCCCACAAAGCAAAGGATGTCAGTGTGCGATCTCTCTGGAGCATGACCACGCCTTTTCTCAGGCACGAACGTTTTGCTTTCTTTCTCCTGCTCTCTAAGGGTCCCCATGAGACTTGCAACCAGGGGAGCCGTGAACAACGGCAGCTCATCCGGGGCTCGCCCGCTGAACCCGTCTCCAAGGCCCTCTTTTCTCTGACTCTCCAGGGAGCTGGCCGCAGCCCTACCTTGGCTCACTTCTTTCCCAGAATGTTTCTCGGGAGCCAAAGCAGAGCCCCATCGAGGCTCCCCTGTTGCTATCCTCAGCCTTCCCTTCGTTCAGAGTCCCCAGCTTCAAAACACACACTCTCAACGTCGCTGGACCCGTGTTTTGAAATCTTTCCTGCACCAAGTCAAGAACCCACTCACTACCAGCTGGCCCAAAGCAGACCCACTCTGGGCCTGGTCCCCATCTGGTAACACAGTGACTTGCCCACAACGACACAGTTTGTGAGACTATCAAACTCGTTGATCCCAAATTTCAAGTGTTAACTACTTGACCAATTGGCCAAAATGAGGAAACGAGGCAGAAAAGGAGGGACGTGGGATGGAGGAAGGAAACCCCCGAGGACATCCATCGGCGATCATTTGCTGAGCAGCTACCGTCTGCTTGGCCTGGTTCGAAGCGCTTTACCTGATTTTTCTCATTTACTCTTTACCATATGGCCCGTGAGGTCAAGACCATTATTTTCCCCACTTTGCGGATGAGAAAACTGAGGCACAGAGGGATTAAGAAACATGCCCATGGCCATGCAACTAGAAAGGGATAGAGCTAGGGTGCCTCCCTAGCCGATCGGTTCCATAGTCCGTGTTTTTAAGACTACCCTACCCTGTCTCTCTCTATTCCTAAGAAGCTTGCTCAGAGCTGTGCCTGCTCCAATACTAGTGAACTCTTCTCAGCTAAAGCACGATTCCTAGGATCTTTTTGGCATCAGCAAAGAGGCCATAGCCAGTAACTCCTAAACCATCAATCTCTCCACCTTGACAGAAGCAGCAAAACACACAGACAGACCTGCTTTGGGATCTACAGCCCTCGGTGTGAATCCCGAGTTCTCCATTCAGTCATCCCACCAGGATCCTGAGTGGCAGCCATGTGCCAGGGACTGTCTGGGCCCGGGGTTTCAACGGTGAGAACAGTGAGCAAAACCAACTGGAATTCTGTAGGCTGGCCAGTCAACCAAGGATGAGGGTAGAATAAAGACATGTTCCCATATAACAACTCAAAAAATGGATCTCCCAGGTGTCCTTTCTTAGCAAGTTCCCAGAAGATGTGTCTTGGCAAAGCGGAACCATAAACCCATAAAGAGAAGGAGCAACAGATAAATCAAGGAGGGTAGCAACTGACAGAATAGGGGATCTGCACCCGTCCTAGAAAGAAGCTAGGACAGAGGGGGACAAAGAGCAGGGAGCAACAGTAGAGGGTTGGGAGGGGAACGATGGGTTACGTGACGAGTTTGAAAGAAGAGACGGACAGATCCGGAGGCGTCCTGGGTGGGGGTAGCGGATGGAGGGGCCATCTTGGGTCCACGGGAAACGAAGCAAAAGGAAACACCAGAGCACATTTGCAAGCATGGAGGCATAATTATACGACACTATTTGCTCCATCAGTGAGCAATATCTTCCTAGTCTTCATAATGTAAACAAAGGTTAATCAACCAGAAATTGTAATCTAGTGGGATTGATGGGGAGGGACTGTGTAACTGGTGGTAGGATGTTCAATTCTCAACTGTCATACAAGAAATGAATAAACAGCACACCGACGGACACACCCAGAAATGATATAATATTTGATCAAAAGGCACAGACTCCCAGTTATAAGGTAAGTCAGCAGTGAGGATACAATGCACAGCACGGCCCTGGGAGTTAACAACACGGCACTCAGAGTGCGTTTGACAGTTGCGAAGGAAGTGGATCCTCCAAGCTCTCATCACAAGAAGAAAATCGTAACTTTGTGTGAATAGTAACTAAACTTATCGTGGTGGTCATTCCACAGGATACACAGGTATCAAATCATTGTGTCCCACATCGGAAGCAACTTCAATCTGCAATGTCAACTGCAGCTCATCTAAAAGGGGGGAGACCCAAACATTTTTTGAAGAAATCATACGACAGTATCATGCCTCTAATAATGTGCCTATTACTTAAGGCAGAAAACGAGTAAGAGTTAAAATCGGTCGCCTTTGGGTATTCGGGGACCAAGGAGGGGGCCAGAGAAGGAATTTCTATTTCATATTTGAAGTATTACCATTCTATATGACTTTTTTAATCTATTGATTTTTTCACTGTGTGGAGTTTACTTGTGAGGAATTTAAACGAATTTCTTTGAAAGCAACAGCCATGAAAAAGTGGGAAACGTTTGTGCTGACTTTCTTTAAACTCTTGACCCAGTGGGGATATGTGTGTTTTTCCTCGTATAAAACTTTCGTTGTTAGGAAATCAGTGTCTCCCTACTCCTGAACGTGGAACTGAGCCTTCAGAACACCCGTCTGAAGGCCGCTAAGTGGACGGTCAGGCCCGGGTCCCGCCCACAGTCAGGTTCCGCATTGGCCGACAAAGGCGAGTTTTGCGTGAAAAGAAAGGGCATGATAATGAAAAATTATGGCTTATCACTGGGGACAAACCGGATTTCCCCGCTGTCCCTGAACTGCCACCCTGGACCAACTCCATTGGCACTTTCTGGAGTGTCCTCATCTCCTTAGATGTGCTGTGGCCGACAGAGACCCAGAGGAGTCTTGGGGAGTCTCCACCCGGGTAGGGGCATGTTTCCAAAATCTCCCTGGGCTGCGGGGAGAGCATTTCACAGAGGTGCTGATGCTTGTGTCAGACCTGATTGAAAGGGTCCCCAAATCTATTTAAAAGGCAAACACGATATTCTTATCCCTGGGAAAATACAAATAATTTTTACAGGTAGAGAAATATCTCACTTTATAATGTTGTTACAAGGTTAAGATGAGTGGTTTTGTTCGATTGAAATGGGACAGATTTCACGTCAGCAAAGAGGCCCTTAAAACTGCTTCTCTCTTTTCCAGCCATTCAGGTTTCCAACAGGACACCAGGGTGGCAGAGGAGTGCTGAGTCAGACAAACTCCTAGATCCGTGACTCAGCCTCCCCTCCCCCAGCTTTGACCTGGTGAGCAGAGATGGGGTGGGGGGGGGCTCGTCTGCAGGCCTCCCTGTTCTCAGGGTGGCGTGTGAGTGTACGAGTTGCTGTGAAACGTGGGATCCTTCAGCTCAGGAGCCCAGGTTCTGCCACGAGGCCAGCACTCACCACAGAAAAGGCTGGTCCTCAGTAGCTGCGCAGCAGCCGAAAGCAGCAAAGGTTGAAGTGAATGGGACGGGCCCAGTACTGACGGGCCCTCTCTCCTGATTTTGGAAATACCATGCCCGCCTCCTGGTTTCCTGTCTCCTTTTGCTTGGCTGAATTTCGGAACAACAACAACAACAGAAAACCTGCAGGTGCCGAATGTCACTCTTAACATGCTGCTGCTCCAACACGTAATAATACTTTATAAAATTATATCGCTGTACAAGTCCCTCTCACGCACATTAATTCACCTGACCCTTAAAACCGCCCAGTGAAGTCAGCAGGGCATTTTATAGAAAAACAAGGCACCAAGAAGTTCAATGTCTTGCCTGAGAACACCCAGCTAATAACTATTAGAGGAGAGGCCATGTTATTTCCACCCAGCTTTTCTCCACGAAGGGAACGAAGCTGATAATAGTCAATGCACAAACAGGGACACATAGGAATTAGGATAAAATATATGGGCTGGGAAGAACAAAAATCCCAACCAAGTCCTGCACAGGCGCCATAATCCCAGGCGTTCTGGCAGTCCCAGTGAAGAAGGAAACAGGCTTAGTCACGTAGTTCTGGTTATCAAGGATAAGCCAAAGCCGAACTCCAGCGCTACAAACAGAACTGCCCTGGGAAAGACCTGGATCCATTTCCTCAGCCCAAGAAGTATCCTATTTGAAGCTGCCCCACTCCGGAATCCCCTGGGCCCGCCAGCTAAGATCGGACCCCCTGAAATACACAATTCTGTCCCTGGGTTAGCAAAAGTTCTGAGACCCATGGCCAGGCTCAAAGTCGAAATGGCCCTGTCGGAGCCTCAGAAAGCTAACCAAGATGGATCTTCCGAATGGCGGGACCAGGGCGTTTTCCTCATCCTGCTAGAGAATCCATCCCAAAGTCGTAGAGAAGAGTCAAAAAATGTAGGCTCCCCCACAGTGGCATCAATCCTCTCCAGGGTTCCCTCTGACAACGGTGGCCCATCATGGAATCTCAAAGACTCGAGCTTCCGTCTGCAGGCAGGACACTACCTTCCCTCCACGGCTCCTAAAACAAGCCCCTGGAGAAGCAGTCGAACGGTTTTAGTTGCATCTGAGGGTTTCCACACAGAACATAGCAGACGCCTCCTGCATACGCCTTCCCAACATCCTCTCGTCTTTCCTCGCTACGAGAACTCAGCTCTTCCTTCGGGGTCCTACTGGCTCAGGAGGCCCCACCACCCCATTGGGCAGAGTAATGGGAACGAGGCTCAACCAACATCATCAGGATTCTTCTGGAAATCAGAATTCTGAGTTGAGAGTCACAGAGCTGAGATCTGACGGAAACACCCAAACAAGATGGCTCACCAGCTTTCAACAAAGATTTCTCGTGGCTGCTCTGCTTCTCGCAGCCTGGGCTTTTTCTATGATTCCACCAACTACCCAACATCCTTCCGATAAATCCGTCTTTAATTAAATTGACAAATGTCAGTTTCTGTTGCTTACTATCAAAGAACCCTAATAGCTACATAGAGAAAGGGTGGGAGGAAGTAAGCAAACTCTTACTACCAGCCAGTGCAATACAAACAAACCAGCTCATCAGAAACACCTGGAGGGCTTTTACTCCGTCACATAGCGTTTGTTAAAAGCTCCCCTGGCAACGCTGATGCCTGTGCATGATTAAGAGTCCCTCCTCCAGTGGATGAGCGCAGAGAAACCTGAGCTCTAACCCTGGACTCACTCTCTGCCACTGGGGCCAGCCCTTAACCTCTCCACCTTTGTTTCACCGTGAAGTGACCGAGGTGGCAGCCGTGAGACAACAAGTGAGCGGGGGTGATGCTACAGAACTGCCCACCTGAAGTGCGGCCACGTGAAGAAGACGGTCTGGGCTCGCCAGGCCTCCCAGCCTTCCAAGGGAAGCCAGAATGCACGATTATCTGTGACAAGTAGAAGGTGATCACACACACAAAAAAACAAGCAAAACAAAATTACTGAATTTGCTCTGTCTCATTGCCTCTTCGCCGCAAAGAGATATTTGAAAGATGGCGTAAAGGGGACCAGGGTCAAGTTGAGGCCGTCTCCTTCATAGAAGAGCACTGATAAGGACATGACTTTCTTACGATGTGATTCAGTGTTATTCGGTGCTGGATCCATGGACCCCACGTGCAATCGTCCACCGCACTGGCTACTCTGGAGCTGTTGAACCTGCCCTCACGCCTGAGCTGGATGCCACACTCACTAGTGAGATTCTCTGCCTGTTCGACTCGGCCAACTTGGAGGATGTTTTTGTGCCATCTGGCCAGGAAGCCACTGCGAGCCAGCATTTTCTACACCATTCCTCGCTCACTACCTCTTCATGTTTTCTGCTTCCTTCCTCCACTTCTGGACCCCTCCACACATCCCACACAGGGTCCAGGATGCTCTCACCACCCTTTACCCGAAAGGAGAAGAAAGCAAATTGCCCCACCATGGCTGCAGAGCCCGGGGGTGTCATCGCCTCCTCATGGAACAGATGGGCGACTCGGAGAGACCAACTGTCCAGAGTCATGCAGGGCGCAATGGGCAGACTGACCTGAGGTGCGTTCACTCTCTGCTCATCCGATGGCTGTCGAGGGCCTCTATGAGACTCCAGGCAGCGTGCTGGCGATTAGAGGCAGAGCAGTGAAAGAACAAGCAGAGGCCTTCGCTTCATAAACAAAAGACAACGCAAGAGGCTGTCCGGCCTGCTGAGGGCTATGGTGTAAAAACCAGCAGGTGTGGAGCCAAAGGTGCCAGGGGCAGTGTTTAGACAGGGTGGGGAAGGGAGGCCTCTCCGAGGAGGAGGCATTTGAGCATGGGACTGGAATGAAGCGTGTCGTGCAGGTATCTAGGGGAAGAGCATCCAGGTGTAAGGGGCCAGGCCCGAGGAAGGAAGATACTCGTTGTGTTTGAAAAGCAGCAAGAAGGCTAGTGTGGCTAGAGCAGAGTGAGGGAGGGGAGGAGACTCTGGAGATGGAGACGGGGTCAGTAAGGAGCCAGGTTACAGGGCGACATTAGGGGGCTCCGCTAAGATGATGCTGAGCAGGGGAGTGGGGTGATCAGGGCTTTGAGAGAAATTGGAAGCCCTCGTCTAAGCCCCTGCTCAGCGCTATGGGCGGAAGTCCACACCGACTCCTTTTCCATCAAGGCCACTGAGCGCAGCTGTGCGGCCGGTGCACTGCCCAGCCCCAGCTCACGGAGGCTAGAATAGCGCCCCTCAGGTGGTGAAGTGTGGTGGGTGCCTTACCTCCCATCCTGGAGGCTCATTTGGGCCTAATCTCATCCTGCTCTGTAGGAATAAAGCTAAGAACTTCGGAGTCCAGTGCTCCATAGCAGCGGTCCCCAACCTTTTGGGCGCCAGGGACTGGTTTTGGGAAAGATCGGGTGGGGTGACAGGAGGCAGCGCTCAGACAAGCTTTGCTCGAGGCCTGGGTCTTAACAGTCCAGTACCAGTTGGAGGCCCAGGGGTTGGGGACCCCTACTCTATAGGGTATGGCCTCACGTCCCTCTCCAGGTCAGTGACATGTTTGGTCTGGGGGTTGAGCCACCGTTGATAGAGAACTTAACATAAGGGAAAAGCTCATGCTGACCTACACATGCCCTCACCTGGCACCTGTTCCCCAGGACCTATGATTTCGGAAACCAGAAGAGGACAAGAGCCAGCGCCACCTCTGCCGGTGACAAGTCAGACACATCCTTGGCTGTGACTTTGGACCAAACAGAGAAGCAGTGAGCCCCCATGCCCTCTCCACCACATCCAAACCTCTGGCCTATGTCTTGCCATTAACAGGTGTGAGAGAGTAAAGAGAGACTCCTTATGCCACCGTTTCCTTCTATTACCTGTTGCTGTTTTGGTGACACCACCCCTGCGTGTGCATACACGCAACCTGGAGAGTAGTCAGGGTCAAGGACGGTGCACATCAACCCAGGATTATGTTCATCTTCCCCGGTCCCAGAACCTCACCTTGGGCTCCTCTCACACCCAGGGCCTCCACCCCACATGTCTGCCTTTTCCGATCATGTATTTTTATTTATTTAAGTCGATACACAATAGCATATTAGTCATATTAGTTTCAGGTATACAATCAAGAAATTTCACCTTTTTATACCTTAAAGTGTGGTCACCTCACGAATGCTAGTAATCACCTGTCACTATGTAAACTTACCACAATATTACCGACAATATTCCCCTTCACTGTCTACACTTACCTTCCCCCTCCCCCTCCCCCTGGCAACCATCCCTTTGGTCTTTGTTTCTATGTGTCCATCAACAGATGATTGGGAAAAGATGTGGCACCTATGTACAATAACATATTATGTGTCCTTAAAAAAAAAAGAATGAAATCTTGCCATTCGGATGGACCTAGAGGGCACGATGCTAAGTGAAATGAGTCCGAAAGAGAAAGACACATCGTGTATGGTTTCACTTATTTGTGGAATCTAAAAAACAAAGCAGCCCTGGCCAGGTGGCTCAGTTGGTAGGATAGCCGTCTTACAAGCCAAAAGTTTGCGGGTTCAATCCCTAGTCAGGGCACATACGTAGGTTGCAGGTGCCATCCCCAGTTGGGGGAGGCAACCATCAATGTTTCTCTCTCCTATCAGTGTTTCTCTCTTCCCACCCCACTGCCTCGCTCTCTCTGAAATCAATAAACATATCCTCAGGTGAGGCGTAAACAAACAAATAAAACACAAACAGATTCTGACCAGGTCCTCACCATTGCAAACAGTAACTCAGCATGTAGCCGACTTCGCACCCGCCCAGAACACTGGCTTGTCTGGCCTGATGGCACAGCACAGCGAGCAGCACCCGGCTTTTCAGGGCAATTGGAGTTCGGGCCTGAGGCTGCTGTGAGGCGCTGGCATCTCACAGACAGCTCACAGGGCTCTGGAGCAGGGAGGTGTCATTTCCACAGACCCATTTTTAGAAGGCGAGCAGTTAATCAGACATCCCAGCTAATTAGCTGAGCTGTGGAAGGAACCGTATAGAAACACCTCGCTGGGAGATTGAGTAGAGAGAAATTGCATCAGGAACACAGCAGCTCCGTCCCCTGGGATTTCTACAGCGGGACGCGGCAGACCGGGGCCCACCCTACCTGCAAGTCACCATATCCCTAGGGTAGCTGGAAGCATTTTCCCTGCCTTGCACCCACACAGAGGTGCCCTGAGAATGTTCTTAGTACATCTAGGCAGGCGTGCACATCTCTGCTCAATCTCACACCCTCTGGGAGAACATCCTTGTAACTGGAATCTTCAGTCCAGTTCCTATTAGAGGTATCCATTGTTGTGAAACAAACGCCTGAAACTTAATGGCTTAGGACAATTTACTACAATCTCCTACGAGTCACCTGGCATCTATCACGTGCTTACATCAGGTGGCAGCTGGACGCCTGCGATGTCCCACTCACTCACTGGTGGCAGTGAACAGCGGCTGTAGGCTGGGAGCTCGAGTGGGGCTGTTGACTGGGGAACCTACAAGGGTCCCCTCCATGTGACTTGGGTTTTCACAGCTTGGAGTCCAGGTTCCAAGATGGAGCACGTGGCATCTCTCGGGCTTCTTATGAGCCAGCCTCAGTGGTCAGAACATCACTGTGCTCCACTCCACTGGTAAGCGGGTCACAAGGTGCAGCCCAGGCTCAGGGAGGGAAGTTGGAATCTGCCCCTTCATGTGAGGAAGGATGGGCATCGTGGGGAAGAAAGAAGTCGATGGAGGCCAGTTAGGCGGATGGCTCAGTTCCCCAGAAACAGGCCCTGAGCTGACTGATGGTCTGCATGCAGGCGTTTGATGGAGGAAGTGCTCCCAGAAACGGGACATAGCAGGGGAAGCAGGTCAGGGAACAGGAAGGAGCCCCGCTGGGGTGATTTCAGGCAAAATTCCACCTCGAATCCAGAGA
>PVKM010040921.1:0-13299 GCA_004027735.1 Carollia perspicillata
TCCCCACTTTGGAATTCTTCCTCAGAAGATTGTGTGTGTTCTTCTGCACTGACAGCACTTACAGCGCTCGGGAAAGCTTCTTGCTCCTCATTGAGCGCCATTGGTTTTATAGGTCTCACTCTAAACCATATTTAAAGTTAACGCGTGCTAACCAACCAGTTTTCTTTTTCACTTTTCAGTGTGTCATGGAGGTAGCATAACATTTTTATTCTTGATTTCTCATACAAACTGACATAATTCCTGTTTAAATATCTGACTATAGTAGCCTAAGGCAGTAGGAAACATTTAATTCTTCAGAAAGCAATACAATTTGAATTACTGTTAAACAATGTACGGCCAGGAACAAGAAAGAAAGGAAAATAAATGATCACTGAGGTGCCTTTGTGGCTACCACCGTTACTAGCCTGCAACTGGCTGAGCCTTTTGAGGTCCCTGAGTAATTTTTTTCCCTTTTGGAAATTTATCGTTGGTCCCACCACACATGGTGCCTAACAGATTACTTGAGACTTTTATTTGTGGTATCTCTGTTTTGTTGTTGACGTTAATGAGCTTTACAGCACAATATCACCAGAGAAATAGTGTTGCTATTTGGAATGTTAATGAATTGCTCGCCTGGCCAATTGCCATTTGTTCCAGTGTGCGAATGTGGAGTGTGTGCGTGTGTGTGTGTGTGTGTAAAGGAGAACCGAGTAGCAGGGGTGGGATTGCATTTTTTTTCCCCTCCTCGCAGCCAGTGACGTGAGCTGTGCCTGGAACAATCAGACTGGCTGCAAACAGGGTAGTTGAAGATGCTGAGGGAGGCAGCCTGGTGCTCGTTAAGCTAACGCGGCTCACGGCGCTCCGAGCTGCTCAGGCAGAACCGGCAGAGCTCCTCCAGCACTAGAGCCTCGCAGCGTTTGGAAAGTGCCTTTTGATTTCTCCAAACCCCTTCCCCGGTCAGCCTTCGAAATGATTGGCGTGAATAGTGTTCAGAGTGCCAGCAAGGTGCGGGTGAGGACCTCGGGCTCCGTGAAGTACTCCCGGGAGGATTCTATCCGGCGGCAGTCCCACCGGTCAAAGTCTATGAAAATTTCCAACTCCTCAGAGTTTTCTGCTAAGGAGACCAAGGTAAAGAAATACCGTGTTAAACCGTCTTGACGATCGTATGTTAGGATAACAAAATCCGATAGTGTCTTTGGCAGTGTCTAATGTTCAGTGACTGAGAAAGTAAGGTGTGTAAAATGGCTCTGAGAGAAGCAGGTGGGATTAGGTGAGAGGGATGCGATCTGAACTCCAGATGAAAAGGCTGCCGTGGCCTGGGTCAGTCTCGTGAAGAGCCCGTTTGTGGGAGAGCAGGGCGAAGCAGTGCTCAGGAGATGATTGTGGGAGCGTGGTGGTTGGCACATTGATCTCGCTTTCAGTCTCAGAAGGGTTGCCTTGACAGATGACTTGTCAGTGCAGTGTATTTTTAGAACGGGAATACAGAGACATCGTCTGTGATTTTGTCGTTCAGTTAGTCCCTCTTGCTTTCTTTCCTGCTCTCCTCCCAATATGTGAAGCTGATACACAGTAGTGACCTGGTCCTATCTTACTACACTCTTGTCTTGTTCAGAGCCCTCAAACTCAGGTATATGCAGCTGGGAAGAATTTCTTCTTTCACGTGCCTTACATGTATGTATGTGTTGCCATTAATTATTTTTTGGAGACCGTCTGTAGGATAATGTCATCTCTGTTCCTGTGAAATGCGAAGGGAGTGATTACGTAGTGAAATGGGCATTTACTACATGCAACATATTCCTGAGATGCTTCCCACCACCATCTGTGTGAGCAGGGTACTCAGAAACACTCCCACTCCACAGGTTTAAAAATGGAATAATAGAATCATAGGATCGCAGAACTCCATGGCTGGGGATGCACATGATTATGATGGAGATTCAGAGGTTTGCTGATGCACAAAAAAAGCTTCGGGAGGTGGGTCTCAGTGTCATTTCAGTCTTCTTGGAGGTTATGTGTCCAGATCCACTGAGAGTGACTTCAGGCTTTTAACCCTCCAGTCCCCTTCTGTGACATTTACGTTATTAAAAGACTTTGCTAATAATAGGCTCCCCTCAAAACATGGTGGGGGTAGGGGAGAAGGGGGCAAAATACCTCGGTGTGACTTGAAGAGATACGTTGGCTTCCTATCCACCCCCTTAGATTATGACACAGTGGGATCGACCCCATCAATCATGAGCACATTTTCTAGCTGGAATCCCTTCAGCTGTAGCTCCGTCCTCCGTGGTATTTTTTGAAAGCTGTTCCTTCAGGGAGAAACGTGTATTCACAGTTCTGTGAATGTGACCTGCCTGGGGATGTACCGGTTTCTCCTGAAACTGTGATGAGACCTCCTGTGGTGTGACGGCTGTCGTCTCTTGCCGAGGCAGGGACCTGGGTGGCTCAGTACATCGTTAAATAACCAAGTGCGGGGAGGCAGTGTCTGTCAACATGTCTCTAGAATGGGCTCCTATGAAGAGCGCTGAGAAGCATTTAGGTTTTGTTGTGGTCTGGTTGATACCCACAGTATGCAGTCAGAGGCTTTGGGGAATTGACAGACCATTCTCAACTGTCACCAATCACTACGATAATTTAAGCTTGTAATGTCAGTTTATTCACCCAGAGTTATGGTTGTTTGTGTGCTTCAATGTTGGAATCTAGCATAAATGCAAAATGAAGACTCCCTAGTGTCTTCTCTTACACAGAACAGGTTCTCTTTTCTGATGCGTGTTTATGCAAGAGAAAGCCAAGCCTCTGGGGGCAAATTGCAAATATAAGTCATCGCACAGTACTTTGGAGATTATAGGCAATTTTTTAAATCATATTTTTCAGGCATATGTGGTCTCTAAGTTCTGGAATGTGTATTGAAGAATGTATATCAAAGTTCCCAATATCTCACAAGAGATATTTTTATAGGATTATGTAGTCTTTTAAAATTGAACACCAGAAGTAGCTAATAGAAAATCATTAGATTACGCTAGTATTATTAATTTTTTGTACATTTATAGGATATCAGATAAATTGAACTTAATTTCACTAGCCGTTTTTGTTCCCTAAATGAATTAAATTGAATAACACAGAGGCTTGTACCCTGAATGTAACGGAATGAATATATTGTAGATGTGCATAAATACACATCAAAACATCTTCCTCTTCCTCAGTTTACATGTTGTACTCTGGAGGTTAATAATTGCATTCTCATTCACCTTCCTTAGATCTAGTGCTTTTTCAGCACGTAAAACCAATTTATGGTGTTTCCTGTTGCCAATCATGTAAACAACACTTTTTTGATTATCAGATGTCTAATTTAATGATTAGAAGAAATTACCCCACACCTCCCTCCCCAAAGAAAGGGGAAGGTACCCTTAACTTGCAGTATGCTCCTGGGTTTTAATTTTGTCTCTTCTGAACTCTGGCTTTTTCTAGAATGGGTACAATAATTGTTGACCATTGTCAGAGAAGTAGAGTTAGAACATGTTTTGTAGTCCTTGAAAGCTTTCATTTTTCTGCATTTCTAACTTTTGTTTTATGTTCATTAAAAACTAATGATTTGTTTAAAGATTGATTCATTGTAATCCTCAGTTTTTATCTGGTTTATTCCTTTTTGTTGTTGTTGTTCTTCATTTGAAGCAAGTGTTAAAGGACTTCTGAAAGGACTGATAGTCTTGTCTTTGATTTTAGCAAAAATATCTTAAAAGCTTTCCTTGTTCCCACTTTAAATTCAGAATATTGAGTTTTCTGATCCTTTGTGGTTCATACTGAATAGTGTTTAAACTACTGAAACGCAGTCTGTAGGTTCTTCTCTTTTCAGTGCAATCCTTTGTGTGGCCTTTTCTTTTTTTCTCTGAGGTATTTAAGATTGAACTCTTCAGACCTCTGGAGAGTGTGGCTTGGTTCTTTTCTAGGTAACATTGTTTACATCAAATTGTGAAGCAGGTAGAATGGGTAGGACAGAAATGCCAAGACGTTTTAGAAGAACATTTATGCATTTTGTGGAGAACGCATTCATTATTAAAACACGTCAATTAAGTCTGACTTTGATCTATTCAATAAGTTACTTATCAGTTAAGGGCCTGATATAGGAAGAGGTACCAGTGAGGCTCCTGACCATGAGGGGGCAGTGCAGACCTTCCTGCTGTGGGCCAGCTGGTCGCTCTTCCTTTGATGGAAGTGATATTTTGAAATCAATTTCTTAAAATGTGAATACTCTGGAATTTGGTGTGTGTGGTACAAGATGACGTTAAGCCTCAGTTCTGCCAGACATCTTCACACTTCTCCTCTGGATCTAGGTAAACCTCAAATATAAATTATTTTGGTGTGGCTTAATTTTAAACTCAAGTAAGTCCACTGCAGGTTTAAAACACAAATCTGTAAAAATTCACCTTGATAATATCCCTTTTTCCTATCCTGTCTCTTGCCAAACTACATTGTACGTTATGGAACAGGGAAATCTCAGCTCAATGCTTGTGTTTCTTTATGTTGCAGTGGTTAAACATAATATGGAGGCATTTTTTTAGGATCGTAATGAGGCTAGAGATTACACCAAGGATTTTCTAATTATCATTTGGATTCCAATGAACTATTTAAAGCTATTATTCAAAGAAATGAATTCTCCAGCAGTGGAGTTTCAGAGCGACGCCCCGGGTGCTCCTTTGGGTGGTGCTGGATGAACACTTGGGCCTCTCCCCACCCCGTGCCCAGTGCCCCGTCCTGGTGGTCTGGCCTGGGATTCGCTTCCTCATTGTCAGTGGGCATCCAGGTGGGTCACTTCTCTCTGAAACTCATCCATAAAATGCAGGGGTTGACAAAACGATATCTTTGTTCTGAGCAGTGTTAATTTTAGAAATCTTGTGGAGGTTGGTGGGGGTATTTCTTCTGTGAAAGGAGCCTGAAGACTGAGCTCGATTCAAGAAAGGTGACTTTCATATGTATGTTGAACACACCTCTTCCTGTCCTCGGAGATGTTAACCATAAACATGGTAAAGGAAGATGGGAGTGCCTAATTCATGGTTCTGCCAAACCTGTTGCAGTAGTATTGAAAGGTACCTCCAGCTCCATTCTCTCCAACCTGTGCAGGCTTTGCTTACTATTTCTCTAGCATTGTTAGGTAAACATTAATCATTTCTCCACCTGTGAATCAAATCTATACACAAAGGAAGCTTGAAGAAATCATTACAGTACCCTCTTACGACCTGAAGTTTTCCAAGAGAGATTTGCAGAATGTTGCCATTTCCTCACTAGATCCCTATTATTCTTCAGACTAAGTCTGGAGCCTGGAAAGGAGATTCTGGTCGAACGGGTCATTTATATCTGCCTCTTCAAAACGTCTATTTCATATAATATGGGGAAAATCCTTAGCCATAATGTGAAAATTTCCCTACAGATGTCTTTTTACATATTTTTATTCTTAAATTGAAGTAGAACATCTGTTAACCCCTTAAGTTCACCCATTAGCTGGATCCTTTCAGAAGGGCAGTAGATTAAAACTGTTGCGGTCAAAATATGAAGAACTTCTGTCTGTATTGGTTATAACCCTGGTGCATGAGAGAGGCAGAGAGGAGGTGTCTCTCGCAAAATAAATCTAGTCATACAAAGATAAAAACAATTTTATCTCCAGAACTCTATTTTCCTTTTATTGATTCCACTACCTTTCCACTGGAGTTATTTATCGTATTCCAGGAAGTTGTCGACTAGAAAAACAGGATCAACTAGATATTTCATCACCAAAAGAAGTATTTAGGACAAAGAAAGGATCGCACTCCGGTGCATGCAAGATGGACGAGGAAGTTAAGGGGAGGGGCTGTTAACAACCGTGGAGCTCTGGTGTGAGCAGGGTTATTCCTGCAGTGTTCTCGCCATGACTTAGAGTGCAAGACCTCCTCCCGTGAGCCCTAACTCCTCCCAGAGACCCTCTCATTATGTCCAGGTTAAAATCTCTGTCATATTTTATCAAAGTTATGTGTTTTCCTCAGGTGTGATTCTGCCAGATTAACACACTTTGATTTAATATAATCTTTAGCCCAAGGAGGTCTTAAGAGACCTGGACCCTTCTGGAAGGTAGCTCTGTAGATGACTGTTTACCCATTTTCACTTGATTAAAGTGCTAGTGATGGTGTGCTTGGTTTGAGCATCTCTGAGATGACTCCCCAGGTTAGTCCATCCTGCATCTTTGCTCTGCTACGCGCATGCCTTTCTGTACGAACACATTCAAGCAGGTGTTTCTGAGCTTCCACACAGTATTTGAACATTGTAAAGAAAATGATGGTCCATACCATCATTCCTGGCAAGCTAGTATAAAACCCTCGTCAGAATTAAAGAAAGGAAAGAAGAAAAATCTGTGACAGGTAAGGGAGGAAAAGGTAGTACAATTTTTTTTGTTGTTGCAGATCCTGGGAGGTTAGTTAGCATCGTGACAACCTGAGGTGAACCATCAGGAACTTGAGCTTTTGTGTGGAATAGGCGTGGCAACCAGATGTCTTACATTTTCCAGGATGAAGCTTTTCCTTAACTGCAATCTGTTTTCGATCATGTCTGCTTGCCTGGTTTAGAATTTGAGGCATCGCATTCAGTTTAGGGACTAATACGAAATCTTTGGAGAATTTTTTTTTTTACTTATCCATAGTGAGGCAGAAATCGTGAATAGCTGGATAAGGTGGCTCCTTGGTATTTATCGTGGGAGTTACTCTTCTAGCTTTGGTTTTAATTATTATTTTTGACCATCATCTTATTCTAAGTAGGTTACTTTTCATTACATTTCTAAAATCTAGTCTACCACATTTGATGGTACAACATTTAATGTATTGTTTGTATGCACAGATCATCTGATTTCAGCAGAACATGTTATTCTAGGTAGATTACTTAGAATGCTTCGTGTCCAAATTTTTAAGCAAGTACAGGCTGAGGCCTTGTCTTTACAGCCTGACTCATCCTATGACATGACGCTGGCTGTAGCCTGCAGTAAATGTTAGCATGTGAGGCAGTACCCAAGGCAGCTAGAGGCTGTGTACTTATTATCAGCAGATTCAGATCTGAGGGGCCAGGTTTGTGTCTGATTCCACTACAGGCACACCTCATTTTATTGCACTTTACTTTATAGATGTTGAGTTTTTAGAAATTGAAGGCAAGACCCACCACTAGCAAAAAAAAATTACAACTTGGTTCCATGTGGTGGTCTAGAACCGTACCTGCAATATCTCAGAGGTATGCCTGTAAATCAGATGAGTTCTAAGTCCATCCCAGACATAATCATCCCATTCTTGCACCAAGGTACAATTTGTGGGTCAGCTTTACCTCTACACCTGGGAAACCCTCAGGGGCGTGCCAGGGGTTAGAGCAAACGTTGGGGCCTTCTCTAGTCCCTGGAGCCCCAGCAGCTCACGACAGGGGTTTAATTTCTATCCAGCTTTTTATTTGCGTTCTCTTCTAATCCAGCATAAGTAAACTGGCAGGGTTGGGGTCTGGTTAACTAGCTAGACCTTATAGGCAGAAAGATATAGAAAAGTGCTTGGAGAGAAAAAAAAGCTTTTTATTGTCAATTAAAGGGATGATAAAGTACCAGCAGTGTGCTGGTTTATGACAGTTCTCTTCCTTAAAACACTTTTTTTAAAGAAACAGGTAAGCTAGAAAGGCTCTGCAGAACACGTCTGTTAGGTTGTGCAGTGGCTTTAGGGGATTTTTGTATGCCTCATCAACCCTCTGCTGTGATCTCTGAGACCATGATTAAGCGATACTTATATGCTGGCAGAGCATAACCCTCAAAGGTTAAGGTAACGGTACACTTTTATCTCTGTGCCTACGAAAACACACTCAAACAACAGTATAACTCATAGATATTGAAGAACACGGAGAACAAGATAGGATGCCCTCAAGATGTCTAAAAAATTTGAATGAAGGAATGCACATAGATTTGTTAGCTATTTCAGCACCCCAGAGAAAGCTAAAATCCAAATGTCTGCAGACCTCAAAGCCAAGAAAAGAAGGGGCTGGTTTTCCCCCCACAGAGCACAAGAAAGGCCTAGGACCTGGAGGCACCAGCTGCCTCTGAGGGCAGTGGGTCAGAACAGGAAGACCCCTTTAACACTGCTAAAATCAGTCACTGGACCCTCCCCTTGGCCTCTCCTACTTTGTATATCTGAGAGACCGTATTCCCCATGGCTTACGTAACTCCTCTCTGGGGAGATCGCCCCAGAAACTTTTGGTTTAGCAAATCAGGCTCAGTCCGGGCCCTAGTCAGATTCCCACATTGAAAATAGCAGGACTGAGTGAAACATACATGCACTTCACAATAGGCAGCCTCTTCCATCTGCCCTTTCCCAGGCACCTGTCCTCAGTTGCTTGGAGAAAACATGATATGCAGAAACAGGAAATGGAATAGTCAGAGGCAGAGGGAATCCCCAGGATGATGGAGAAGGGAAGCCCTAGGACAGCAGCTCTGCAGGAGATAGTGGGAGAACAGAGGGTTCCAAGGATGCTTGTAGCAATGTCACTGAGAGAACGAGAGATGTGCTGGACGATGTGGAGAGATTTCCAGTTCTGGTGAACAGTGTGGAGATGAAGCAGAGATAGACATTGAGAAAATGAAGTAAACAACAGCAAAAGGAGGTGATGGTCGACCCCAGGGAAAACACAGAGTTCATGAAAAGCAAATGTGGCAGAATGCACACACAGCTCAGGAGCAATTTATACCTACAGTCATCGTAATGTAGGCACTTAAAAATGATGTACCTCCAGATCGTGATTGCGATGTAATTTTAGTGGAAGGACTGGGGGTGGAGGAGAGGAAAGAGACCACAAGAGTGAGCGGGGTGTGTGCGTGTGCATGTGTGTGCACACAAGTGTGTTAAGAGAACTGACTGCTATTTTTCCAGAGTTTCACATCAAAAGTCAATAGTTCATACTGAAATAGAAAAACCCAAAGGGAGTTGAAAGAGATTATCTCTGGGCAGCAAAAGTCAGAGGTAAATCAAGGGACTGTCATGTTAATTATAAACCTTTTAGTAATTTTTATTATAAAATGATACGTACGTGTTGCTTTGATAAAAAATAAAAAATGAATAGCAAAGGAAATAGGATGAATAGATACATATGAAACTGGAATGGCTAGACTGGTTTGTGCATCTTAAGTTTGTGTAGCAAATACCGAAGAACAGAAGATGTCTTTCTAAAAATCACACGTTTTCTGAAGCCCTGTACTCTGGTAGTTACGGGGCCAGACCGTGTTCTGCCGGCTGCTGCCAGAGCTTTCAGGCTGTAGCGAGGATGTTAGGGTCCAACCTGCCCTTTTGTGGGAAACATTCCTTTATTTTGAGATTGTTTTTATTACTTATTTTTATGGAATGATGGTGGTAGTAGATAGTATTTGTTTTGTTTTGTTTAAATTTATTTTCTTACTTGGCAAAATGAAAAGCTGACCATTCTGTGTAGGTTCCTAAAACCTCTTTCGAAAATTTTCCATTTTATGAACTTCAAAAGCCTGGTGGCCACTGAATTAGATTATTTAATTTGGCAGTTTTGGTTGCTTTAGATAAAATCTGTTCCCATTTGGTTTGTCTTCATTGCTTTGTCTAATGCTTGGAAATGACTGAGAACAAATGCCATGTCTGGTGATCTCTCTAAATGTCAAAGTCCCCCAGGGATCAGTTCCTACAAGCCATTTATAAAAAGAACGCTGCGTGTTGCCCAGCAAACAATTTTTAACAGTGTACGTTAACTTTATCATCATGTCTCCATAATCATTAAATATAACTAATCATTTTTCTTCGGTATTTAAAAATACTGCATGTAATGTACAAGGTCACTTTGAATTTGTTTTCCTCGTGTTGTAAAATTGTGAAGCATCCTTTATTGTGGTGTCGTACCTGTCATATCCCAACAAGTACAGGTTTACCAGCAAGAGGGGCTAATAGATTAGGGCAAGTACAATCCAGAACCTTCTTTGAAAATATTGGTTATTGTTATATCTTTCAAAAGCATGGATCAGCTCTCCAAATCCAGACAGGTTTTGATCAATAAATTACAGTTCCAGAGGATTAGGGTATAAGACTTAAAAGCAGAATCAGGAGGTGATTATGAAGGCAACGAGTTTGAAAATCACTGTGCTTGCACAGGTCAAAGAATAGTTACATGTGCTGAACACTGCTTTGGACGTTCATCTGAATGCACGTGGAAGAAGATGGTGATTCACTAAAACCTAATTACATTAACTTTGTCCCAGCTCTCAGACTCGAGGGATTGTTACATTAAACCACATCAGTGTCATTTTGGACACCAGTTTTTAATGCGTGCGTCAGTTTGAAGGTGAGGATCCTCTCATGATATATGTTGCAATCCCTCCATCTGTACTGCACTGAAAATACCTCTTTACCTGGGATACATGTCCTCTTCCCAGGAGGGCTTTGTCATTGCCATAGCAGGTCCACTTTGGGAAGGACAAGGAGGAAAGTGTAACCTGGTGAATGAAACCGTGGGCTCTGGAGTCGGATAGCCCTGTGTTTGAGGGCCCTGTCAGCGGGCCAGGGTTCTGCCAGAATTTGCAAATAAAAATATAGAGCACCCAGTTAAATAATAAATACTATTTAGTACAAATATGTGTCTTGAAAAATTTGGGGCATACTTATGCTTCAAAGAAAAAATTCTCATGGTTTACCTGAGGTTCACATTTGTGTGCCAAGAAAAAAAGACTGGTCTGCAAGGCAAAAGCATGTATTCAAGGTCTTGAGTGATAATTCAGGAACATAGATTCTGACAGCAACCAGAAAAGTGTCCCCTGCAGGGATTAGGTGCAGGGACTTTTAAAAGAAAAAAGGGAAAAAAAGGACATTCAGGTTATATTGGTTGTTTACCAAGAATTGTGATTGGAGGGAAATTTATCTTCTCCGAGCCATTGATTTCTCATGAACATCTCATTCCATTACCATGAAAGAAACATTTTTTTCAGTCTAGTCCTTGAAAAGCACAGCTATTTAGTACAGTCCTTGAAAAGTTCTTTCTAACAAGTGCCTTCTTTTGGCAAGTCAGCAAGGTCAGTGTAATTTGTCCGACAAGGTGGAGTCTCTGTGGTCCTTGCTCCTCACGCCTGGAGCTAGGCGTCCTGCCTTTGATCTGGCCGCCCACAGCCTGCAGCAGGTGGCAGTCTGCCTGACCCCCAGCTTCGACATCAGTGGAGAAAATCATACTTCACAGGCTGTAGAAGGGTAAAATTTAAAAGGCATCTACATGCTCAGCCCAGAGTCCAGCGTGTAGCATGTAGTAGCACTCAATAAATGTCCACTGTATGGGGGCTGGCCCTCCCTGCCCCCACCCCCCCATCAGACTAGCCTCTGCTGAGATAGACAGGACTGGAGCTATTGAAAAAAAAGAGTTGGATGTCCAGGTTGGAGTTTTGTGCCCAATTCTGAGATCCTTGGGAGAATACTACTATACTGGTTGAAGCATACAGAGTATACTCTGTATAGTGTACAGGGACGGTGTGCTCCTACCCTTCTAAATTGTGGGGGGAGGATTAGATAGCAGAGGCTAACTTATGTGCCCAAGAAGTGAAAGGTTTTTTTAAGGAAAATTAAAAGTCAAGGAAAAAAATTGAAAAGCTGTGCAATCAGACAGCCCTGTGATTCCTTTTTGAGATCTGCCACTTAATAACATTTTACCTCTCTGCACCCCATCTTCTGCATCTCTAATTGGGGATGATGCACGTGGGTTTTGTGAAGAGTACATGGTATGATGCACGTACAACCCTAGGAACAGGGCCTGGCACGTGTTAACTACTCAGTGAACGTTAGTTGTGGACCTACTTTGTCCATGATGCCAAGCCGCCAACTTGATTCAAAATAAGTGATTCTCCCCACACCCGGCGTATGTCTGGCATGAGGTGTTGATTGGCCAAGGGGCGTGGAATGGACAGATTCCTGATGTTTAAATTCAGGTGTTCTGTAAGGTCTGAGGACAGGAGTAGACTGCGTATAACAACAGTAGTACCTTTTATTTACATTTGCTTTACAGAGTAGAAAAATTTTCGTATTGATGCTTTCATTCATCGTCATGGTTCTGTGAGGCAGGTGTGATCCCATCTTTGCAGAGGAAGAATCACAGGTTAGTGTTAGTGACCCAAAACCACACAGCGGATGGAAGAGGGCGGGTTTGATGCAAGTCTATTGATTTGCAGTCCATTGGTTTTTTTCCTACATTTGCTGCCTGTCATTATAATTGTGGCATTAGGGTCATTGTCACTGAGGTTCTCATCTTCTCAACCAGTGCATTTTTAAAACACATGCTGTGATCAAGGTAATTTGTGAGACACTGTGGGAAATAAAGGGAAGCAGAAGACTTCATGGCATGTACAAGGAGTTAAAAATCTAGTATCACCTAGATTTTTAGTTGAAAAAGTAATATATGCATGGTGTAGTAAACACTCAACTAGTACAGAGAAGATTATACACTGAAAATCCTCTTTCCAACCCCATTCTCCCAGTTGCCCCATCCAAAGGCAGTTGCAGTCAGTGGGTCTTCTGTGTCCCTTCGAACTGTCTGTGTAAGGAAATGCACACACACGGGTACATGCCAAACACACTGTTTTGCACCTTTCTTTTTCTTTTAATAATATATTCTAATACATCTACCTCATTCTTAGCTTAAGTGACTTTAAATACTAATAGATAGCGATATATCTGGTGCTACTGTTGAGACTCTCTTACCCAATTTTTCATTTGTGCCTGAGGTTTGTGAAAGTGGGCCACCCTTCTTCCATAATATAGGAGGTGGCCTAATATACCCCAAATCCTCCACTGCCATCACCCCAGTCCAGGTCACCTTATCTCCACCCCGATACCCCCGGTCTTGCTGTCTTCCAGTCCTTGCTTCACACAGCAGCCAGGGCGACCTTCAAGATCAATTAGGTCACTCTCCTGCTTAAAATCCTGCAGTGGTTGCCCAACACACACAGAATAAACCCTTGTTTTCTGGTCAGAAGAGCCCTACCTGACCTGCTTACCTTTTTGCCCTTATGACACCACACCCCAGGCGCACCACACTTCAGCCACACTGGCCACGTTTGGTTTCTCAGACGCCAAACCCACTGCTCTGTTGCTTTATCATCACATGGCTTCACCTTGTCACTTGTCCCAAAATGTCCTTGTAGCGAGGCTTTCTTGACTATCCAATCTAAAGCTACTCTTTTGAGTTAGCTTATTTTAATGACCTTATAACAATTATCCAGTAGCCTACCAGAAAGTGACAGATAAAGATGTTTATCTGATTGTTTTCTCATTCCTTTATTGTCTGTTTCTCCCTCTA
>PVKM010040922.1:0-13301 GCA_004027735.1 Carollia perspicillata
ATGGATTTTTAAAGCAGCCATCATGCAAATGCTACTGTGAGCAATTACAAGCATGCCTGAAGCAAATGAAAAAATAGAAAGCCTTAGGGAAGAAACAAGCTGTAAAGAAGAACCAAATGGAACTTTTAGAACTGAAAAATAACTAACTGAAATTTTTAACTCAGTGGATGGACCCAACATGTGAATAGAAGGGCAGGAAAGGATCAACAAACCTGAAAACGGAACAGTAGGAATCACCATTCCGAGCAATTATACTGGGAAAAAAATAGCACTCGCAGAGGCTTGTGGGACTGTAATAAAAGACCCAACATTTGTGCCATGGGAACCCAGGAAGGGGCTGAGAAAGGGGGTGGGCTAAAAAAGTGTTTGAAGAAACGATGACTGAAAATTCTCCAAATTTGGGAGAAGATGGAAACATGCAGATTCAAGATTAGTAGACCTCAGACAGGCAAAACCCAGAGAAATCCACACCAGGACACGATAATTTAATTTAATTTCTGAAAACAGGAGACCAGAGAAAGGGAAAGTCTTAAAACCAGCTAGAAATACCTTAATGTACAGCAGTTACATGACAGCAGGTTTCTCGTGTGAAATCTTGGAGGTCAGAGGAAATGGCACATTTTTCAAGTGCTGAAATAACTCTCAATACAGATTTCTGTGTCCGGTGACAATTTCCTTTAGGAATGAAAGGGAAGTTAGAGAATTTGTCACAGCAGACCTGCCCTGAAATAATGGCTAAAGGAAGTTCTCTAAACAGAAATGATTAACAAAGTAATCTTTGAACTTCAGGAAGGAAAAAAACACTAGAAAATAAAAATATGGGTAAACACAATAGACTTTTGAGTTTTCTAAAGTATGTTTGATGATTAAAGCAAGAATCATAACATTTATTTGGCTTGTAGTGTATATAGAGGAAATATTTAAGGCAATTGTAAATTGAGGAGAGTAATGCAGTACAAGGGGAGGTCAGGTTTCTGCATTTCATCTGAACTGGTACAGCCACTCTGGAGAATAATCTGGCAGTTTCTTCACAGATTGAACACACACTAATCGTACAGCCCAACAGTTACACTCCTGGGCATTTATCCCAGATACATGAACACTTGTCCATGCAAAAACCTGTATGTGAACATTCACGGTAGCTTTATTTGTCGTAACAAAAACAGGAAACAAGCAAAATGTCCTATAAAGGGAATGAATGGTTAAATGAACTGGTTCATAACATCCTATAGGGGTGAATGATTAAATGAACTGGTTCATAACGTCCTATGGGGTGAATGGTTGAATGAAGTGGTACATCCACACTATGGCATGCTCCTCAGGATTAAAAAGAAACCAGCTGTGGGCACCCTCCTTGGGGCATGGCTGTGCCCTTCTGTCGGGCTCATACTTTATAAAAAAACTCTGGAAGTCCCTACAAGACTTGCAATAGGGGGGCAGCGCATCCCAGGCTGACCCCCTGAACCTATCTCCAAGGCCCCTTTTCTCTGCCTTCAGTGAGCCACAGCAGCCCTGCCTAGGCTTGGTCCTCTTGAGTCTATCCTAAGCCCTTCCTTTGTTTTATCATCCCCAGCTTTTATTTTTTTTAAGTCTTTGTTTATTTTTAGAGACGGGCAAGGGAGGGAAATAGAGGAAGAGAAACATCCATTTGTTGCGCCTCGTATGCCCCCAACCAGAGACCTGGCCTGCAGCCCAGGCATGTGCCCTGACTGGGAATCGAACTGCACCCTCTCAGTGCTGGATGATGCCCAATCAAAAGAGCCACACCAGTCAGGGCCCACCATCCCCAGCTTTAATAAACATATTCTCAAAATAAAAATAAAAGATAAATTTAAAAAAGAGAGAAACCAACTGTTAATACATGCAGCAACTTGGATGACTCTCAAGGGCATTATGCTAATTGCGAACAAACCAGCCTCCCAAGGTCGGACACTGTGTGGTTCTATTTGTGTGACAGTCTGAAAGGGACAGATTCGTGGAGAACAACTTAGTGGTTGCCTGCATTTGGGGAAGGTGGCCAGGAGAGAAGCGGGTGTGAGCATACGGGGATAGCAGGGGCAGGTTTTTGTGGTGCTGTCACAGTCCCCAGTCTTGGTGGTGGTCACAGAGTCCGCACTGGAGATCAAATCGCATAGAACTACGCACGACACCGTCCCAGTGTCGACAGGCCGGTTTGGGGGTGAGCGATGCTCCCGTGAGAGCAGGTGAGACTGAGCTGAAGTGGACCAGGGTTCTGGCTGAACTAGCTTTGCCACTTCTGCGAATGAAGGTTCCAGAACTTCTTTTTTAGTAATGAATTGTTGCACCACAAGCTGGCATCTCCTTTCCCTCAGCGTAACTGCATTGCGCTAAGTGAAGGACGCCTTACTCAAAAGGCTCCCTGCGCACTCTGTCGTCCGTGTGTGTTGACTGGCAGGAAGAGGCAGACTAAAGGACAGAGAGGGTATCCGTGGTTGCCTAGGAGTAGGGGTTGGGGGTCGGCCATGGAGGGGCGGCACGGGGGACTTCGGGCGGGGAGGGGGGCAATGTAACAGTCCTGTGTCTGGGTGGTGATGGTGGTGGTTCAACTGTGTGCATTTGTCCAAACTTAGCAAACTGTGAAAGAGTGAGTTTTATTGTATGTAAATTTTTAAAAATCGAAACAGGAAACTAGTCAGACAGAAATAGATTTTCGAAGAGCTTATCTTTTGACAACTGAAAATTTTCCAGGAATGTCTAAGGAATGTGTGTGTTTTCTTTCCCAGCAGGTGACACTATGAGTGAAGAAGACATGCTTCAGGCAGCCGTGACCATGTCTTTAGAAACTGTTAGAAATAATTTCATAACAGAAGAAAAAAAATAACTTCTACAAATCTCTAAACTATCCGTACTTCCCAGCATCATCCTGTGTGACTTCAAGCGCGGGGCCCATTTTGATCATGTGTCAGGGAGGACAGTGTCCACGAGAGGACGTAAGACTTTTAGGTGGTTTGCAGAGAAGATGAGAGAGCGGCGAGAGGCTCAGCGGGAGGACTGAATAGTGGTCCTTCCCGTGCTGGCCAAAGGCATTCAGCGATTAAAGAGATTAAAAGTAGTTTTTTACATGTTCCTTTTTTGTTTTTGAGTGTGCAATACCTAACATGTTGAAAATTAGGGCATTCTTCTTGGATCTTTTTGCAGACCAACTAATAAGTTCTTGCCGCAGAACTTTTTCCATGCATTTCGTTTTCTTTTCCTCCCTGCTGTGTAGGTAATTTGGCTCACCTTCATCACCTGATACTTGCTTCATGTCTCATTAACTGAAGTAACCTTTCAGGACAGTGGCTGTTCTCTGTGTCGATGAGAGTAATGCTTCCAGGGGAGGAGCGTCCTCCCCTCCGCCCCCACCCCCATGTGTTGGCACTTGGGTGTTTTCTCTTGTCATCGCGTCTCTGGTCACAGTTTATCTGCTGCCTGGTTTTTATTATTTTTCTACAACTCTTTTAAAAGATGGTTATCTTTCTTAAGGTTTGGCTTGTTAAGGCCTCCAAGGTGGGTTCATTATTTCATGATTCTGGTGCATTCCTAAACTCTGAAGTCAGCTCTGCACCAGTATTTAAGAACGAAGGAGCATTTTTAAGAAGTGTGAGCCCGCCCTTTCCCAGGTGCTCTGTGATGCCTTCTCGGTTTTGGCAGATCTTTGCAACTCTGTTGGGACCCTCTGTTCAGCACCTCCTTGTTTCCCCTTTGCCAGCTGAGAAAAACAAGCGCAGTATGCGACCGAGTTCCTTCTGTTGTCAGACGGCACGTAGTGCCCACCGTGAATGTGTAAGAGACGGAACTCGGCCTTCGGTTGTAGTAGCGGGTCCATTTTTTCTCCTGTGACTGGAGCGCGCTGTCCTGTTTACAGCTGAGTCCCAGAGTGTAGACGTCTGCCACTGCTGTCCGTCTTCTCATAGGCAGAGCTTGCCAGAGATGATGATCTGGAACATGAAAACAGGCTACTAACGAAAACCTGTTTAAATTTGTACTGTGACTTAACACTTGCATCATGTTTAAAATAGCTTAAGAATGCTAGAAGTCACAGTACTGAATGGGTCTGTAAATAAGAAAGTCTTTAATTTTGATAAACAGTCTTTAATTAGGATGCACAGAGAGTTTCCGGCTAGCTCAGCGCAGTGGGATGACTTAGGGGAAAGTTAACCGTGTCTTTCTGAGACGGGCATTTTAGATTCTGTCATCTGCTTTGCATCCCTCATTCTCTGTTCCCATTTGAAGCCCTTTCGGAGGTTGAACTATTCATAAGCTAAAATTTAAGAAGTAATTTCAGCCAGCGACTTAGAAAATTAAGGTGTGGTGTGTGGCAGCACACGTTTCATCAGGGAAGTTTTTTTGATTAGGGTTTATTGCTAAGCAAAAAGATGAGAAAATGCCTTTTGTTTATGATTTTGATATAGCTTTTTCTTGGAAAGAGACAGACTTCGTTAGTCATTATTTTGTGCCAAATGAAATTTCCCGAGGTTTTCCTTACATAAAATTAGACAGTTTTACTTTAAAATCTAGTTTTCTTTTGACAATTGAAAATGTTTCGGAAGAATTACAAGAATTTAGAGCTGCAAGGGATATAAGAGTTTTTATACTGCTCTCAAGATACACAAACAAAAATATGTATTTCGCCTTACCTTTTCCACAGGAAATTTACATAAAACTTTTCATATACTTTAATTGATGAACTATCTAATACAAAAATGAGAAAACAAGTATGTATAAGTTTTAACCTTAGAATTTATCAAGTTCCTATATTACATACCCTTGTGAAAGCCTTTAAGGAAATGGGGTATGTTGACCTTCATTCGTTAAGGATTTTTTAAAAGCAAAGCTGAGCATACACTGGATACATTTGAATGTGTTTATTTCGTTTGTGTGACATGGTTACACTTGGCAGGCAGTTACAGAATCACTTGTAAACTGCCATCTGGTTCAGATTGGCTTAAATGTAATTGAACGTTGCAGCACCATGGATTGCCAGTATGAAAAGATGCCAGAGCTCATAACCACAATATCAGAAAATTTAAAAGCCACACAAAGCTATGGGTCACACATCAGGAACTGCTATTCACAGTAAACCACCTGCAGGAAAGTCTGAAATAATGAAATTTACAACAACTGTCCTGCTGACAACTTTATATTGAGATTTCCATTCTGTTTTACTAATTGGGAACACCTTACTGTTTAACATTTAAACTCTTGGTATCATTTTCTAATGTATAATTTGTATCACCTGGATAACACATATAGTGGCAATGCTAGTAAGTAAAGTTTAAACAATCTTTAGAAATGCCACTTTCATATTTCAAGATGTCATAGATTTAATAAGTAGTTTTTTATGTTTTAAAAATTCAGAAGTTCTGATCTAAAACCATCAATATACAGTTTTACAGTAATTAACTTATAAACATTTCTGTATTGTACATTGTTTGAAATGCTTGCTATAGGTAAAGTCGATTTCATCTCTAAGATCTTGGCCAAATAATTTGCAGTTCACAATATTTAAGGAGGTGCTTTTTTTCCCTTAAAACTTGATTTTTCTTAAATAAGACTTACTCATGCCAAAGTTAATGAAGAAATAAGTTCAAAACTAGTTGAGAATCATCATAGGCCAAACTACCACTAGTCTACATTGTTTCATTGAATATCAAGTTCAGTAAAGTCAGCCACATATTTAATGTCTGCATGCTTAAATAAATAGTATGCTAGTGCCAAGATTCACTAAATGTCTTCAACTTGGCCCACTGAACCTGTGCACACTCAAAAAAGAATTGATCAGTACATAAGCGAAATACAGTGACTTGAATATCTTCAGTTGGAAAACTTAACGTTTTAAATCCTTAAGACTCAGTAATTAATACTGATGACTTCCTCTTAAAAACTTGAGCTGACATTCGGGAGGCTTGTGACCACTGCTTTCAAAGTGGGTGGTTACGTGTGGGCCCTGACGGGCACTCAGGGCTGTGCGTGTGGTCCTAACCGAGAAAAACCAGATTGGATCAACCGATCACCTCAGCGGTGTGAACGAGTTTTCATGGAAAAACTCTCCTTCGTTCCTGGCCCCTTTATAATCAGCGTCTTTTGCTGAAGAAGTGAACTGGCTTGTACTGTTTTTTAAAGTCTTATACATAAAAATATTTTTGTTCCATTCTGCCTTCATGAATGAGAAGATTGACATGGTTAATTCTTGAATTTTGATTTTTTTAAACATTTGAATAAAACCTTTACCATTTTAATTTTGTTTCCAAAATGATCTGGAATTTTAAGAATTAATGCTAGTAACATCATTTCTAAATGTACAGTAATTGGCATGCTAAATTAATATATCAATTTTCTAAGACTGGACTCATAGAAAGGAGCAGGAAGCAACAGTGAAACATACTTGGAGATGCCTGATCTGTCGAGGCACTTCAGTTGTTTCCTGCATAGGTCACAGGTGAATGTTTCCAGATTGAATTTCCTGGGTGACATTGGTTCACAAACCATACAGGTTTCAAGCACACAACTCGGCAAACCACCACCTGCACACCGTGCCTGTCACCCACAGCATGGCCCTCGCTCACCCCCACTTAACACTCCCCCTTCCCCTCTGGCTGGCACTCCCGTGGCACCTGTCTGTGTGCTATGTACGTTCTTGTGTTTTTTTGCTTAGTCCTTCCACCGTCCACCCAGCCCCCCAACCCCCCTCCCTCTGACCGCTGCCAGTCTGGTCTGTGTATCCACGCCTCTGAAGAGGAAAACGTGCATTCGAGTGTGCTGATCTATTTTCCACGGTAGTGGGTTACTAGGAATAACTTTAAAAAATCACTCTTCTGTATAAATACACTATTTGAAATCCAGGTTCAAAAAGCACCTGAAATAAAAAGCATTGTCTTTTGGCCGTGACCCAAGTGCACTGTGACAGTGCCGTTTGCTCAGGACTCGCTTCTGCGGCCCTCTCCGAGTTCTCGTGCTGCTGCGGCACAGCAGGCCTTGCTGTCTGCCCCGGGGAGACCGGGCTTCCAAAGCACTGTTGGACACCGAGGGTTCTACTGTTGGTGTGGACGTTCGCGAAGTTGTATTTTAAATATCAAAGATTATTAAATAAAGATGTTTGCTTTTTTACTTTCGTTTTTATTTGTGGTGTTCATTCCTAGCCTTACCCTTCAAAGTCTGGGTGGAGGACCGGAAGCATTTGCACCACCGGAGGGATTTTCGTAAGGGCAGAGTTTCAGGCCACACTCCGAGTGGCTGTGGCCCTGTGTTTTTAACAATGCCCAGGGGGTTCGCGGGCAGAGTGAAGTTGGAGAAGCATTGTTTCCCGGGCTCTGCAGTTGAGTGAAGCAGGCCAGGGGAGCCCGCTGGTCCTCGGTTGCAGTGGTTCCTAACTGCCGCCAGAGGACCTTTCGTTACTGGAGCCGTTGGTATTTTCTACGAAGCTAAGAGTCCCACGTTTTCATTTGAAATTCGATTTTAAATGTTGGCTCTATTTTTGAACCCTGAGGGCCAAATCGCATTAGTAACAATTTTTAAGAGTGCCGGGTTTTCCTTAGTTTATCCCAGCTGGACATCAGAATCCAACTAATAATTGGACTCCACCGGGAGTGATCGGGGATGATAGAGTTCTCCAATTTTATTATGAGGGTTGTATATCCATTTGAGCCTTAGACGGTGAGACAGCCGTGCAAAGGTGTGGTGCCACCAAACTGTCCCGAGGAAACGGCAAGCCTGGTGGCCCCGAGGTGGAAGTGGCTGCTTGTCTCTGATGGACAGAGCAGGTCTGAAGGAGCTAGCACGTAGCGAACGAGGTGAACTTGGGATGTGCGCGGAATCTCCCCGTGTAAGGTTCGATAAATAAAGGTAAGTATGGAATATATATTTTATTACACCAGGCACTCTGGCATCACCTTCTAGAATATTCTCAAGCCTTAAAAAAAAATTTAAGGCTTTTTAACTGCATCCTCTACCAAAGAGCATGCCAGGTCCACCTCAAGTTGCCCTAAACACTGGCTGGATGTTTGACACTAAAGATGTCTAACCCACGTCCAGTCAGGATTTTAGTCCAGACTCCCACTGGCCAGTTGTGCGTTTTGTGGTTCCCGTTAATTCTGTGCAGTTTCTTTCATCGCCATCAGACAACTACAGTTCAGTTTTGAAACCTTAGTATCATTTTGGTGGTTAATCCACGTCATCAACTACAGTGATTAACATCTGCCTTTCTCAGCCACTCCTACTCCAGGACCGTGTAGCACCTGGACACAGGCAATAACAGCTGCTCACTGGGCCCTCAGCCCCTGTGTTTGAGTCAAGCCTTCCCAAAGCTGGTTAGCCCCATCACTCCAATTACCTTCAAGTGGACCTTCCTTCCTGTCATGTGCCATTACAGGGCATAATATGTGTAAACATTGATAGGGATGATGCCAAATCATGATTTGCTGAAATGATTGTGTGCCTAGACAACCCAAGGAAATGAACTGAAATGCTGTTGAACCAATGAGGGAGGTCATTTTACAAAAGAAACTGATGCACAGGGAAGGTAAGTAGCCGACTCAAGGTCATGCAAGCTCACAGGTGAAAGTCAGCCGCAGAGTCCGCACATCTAACCCGTGTGCACATGTGTAGTAAACACTTCCAGAACGAGATGCAGGTGTTCTTTCAAAATCATTTCAATTTCAGGGAGACCGCCTGTGGCCTGGTGCCATCAGATTCCAGCTCCTGGAGGCACTGCCGTGTTCCACTCACAACTAGTGCCACCTGTGCTCGTCCCTCCTGTGAATGACATCAAAGAGAAGGAGAAATGCAGTGCACTGAGTGTTACGCTTGAAAGACCTGCAGACCTACCCTCTTCTTATCAAAACAAAAAATGCAGTAGTCTCTCTGGCCTGGTAATCCTTGTCCTTGTACCATTGCAGCTATAGCTTATGAATCACGTGACCTTTCTGTACGGAGGAAAGCAAGCAAGGCAGGACACTCAGGTGCATGCAATTTGTGTAACGTCAAGTGCCACCGATACCACAGTGAGGCAGGATAGTAAGGAGCCAGGAAAACTCCCTGGCAAGGGGAATGAAGAAAACTGAGACAAGATAGTTAAAGACAGCCAAGCAATTAACAGCCTACTAATAAACTGCAAGACCTTATCCCGCCTAACCAAGGACATTTGGGGCAAATAGTACATACCTCTTCTCCCCAACCGCAGAGTGAGTAGCTTACTTAAATCACCCTGGCCAGGGAGATGGAGAACAGAGACCCAGCTGATGCCATTAGTGCCAGCCACACCCCGAATAGATGAAGTCAGGAGAATATATAACAATAACCAACAAACCAATTTGAGCCAGACAAAGCCAAGACAAAAGTAAAGCAGTGAAGCTGACCAGAAAATGATCCCAAACTCCTCTATAAGCTCATTTTCATGTGTCAGCATTTTAAAGGTCACACCTGGAAACCTGCTGAATATTCTGTTGAGACCCTCCCCTGAGAAGCACCCTAAAACTCCTTCCTGCCTTTAGAAAATAAGTAAGAACCCTCAGGACAGAGGGCCCGGCATGTGCTCTGGAGCACACCCCATGCCCACCTTTCCTCAGGTGAATACTTTTGCTCTTTCTCCTAAGCTCTAAGAGGCCCCATAAGACTTGCAACCAGGGGAGCAGCAGGCAGCACCACCTCGTCCCAGGCTAATCTCCCGAACTGTCTCCAGAGGCCTTATTTTGTCTCTAAATTTCTTTCCTGAGTCCACACAGCTGTGTGGCTCACTGGTGCTACTGTAACTTGTTTCCTGAGTCCACGAAGCCCAGCGTGGCTCACTTTTGTTTCTGTGACTTCCATTCCTGAGTCTAGGCAGCCCAGTCCAGGCTCAGGCCTGTTGCTGTGAACTTGCCTCTTCCATCGTAAACCTTTCCTCTGTTTATCCCCAGCTTTAATAAACATACTCTCAAAAACACTTGTACTCATGTCATGAAATCCTTCCTTCACAAAGTCAAGAACCCACACATTCCAGACAATGCCAGGGCAGACCGGACTCAGTCCTGGTCCCTTTTCTCAGGCAATAGGCAAGTTTCCATTAGAATAGCGTGTTTTTTAGTATTAAATTGCCGTGCTGTCCTCTAATGAGTTATTTGGGGGGAAAGGGTGGTCTGTGTTTTTAACTTCATTGGTTAAATTGGCTTCATGGATAAAGGTCTTCTTATATTCAGGAAGGCAGGGTTTCAACCTTGAGCTGGAAAGCCACCAGAGAAAATTTCTCCTATAAAATGTAACCCATAGTGTGCGCTGCCTGCCTGGACGCTTGAACTTGCAATCCACCCTTTCTGCGCATCTCCAGCACCTGCCGCGGGGCCGGCCCGGGGCACAACAGCCCTACAGGAGTTGCCCGATACTGGATACAGTAACCTGCGACCCGCCGCCTCCCCTCGCACCACTGCCTCCCCGGGTGTCGCAATTAAAACACTCAGGGTTGACCAGCACAGCGAGTCCACGGGGTACCCCAGCCACGCCGGCTTCGGGGGCGCACCCACTGAGGCTTGGCTCTGCCTTACACACAACTACCGCTCGCTGACAGGGCTACTTCGCCGCGGGCTCTGGCGGAAGGTCCCGTAGCCCGAGCAGGCCGGCGGACAGGAGGTCGGCTTCGCCCTCCGCGGAGCGCGGCGACCTCTGCCGGCCGCACTCGGTCCTCCGCGATCCCACGCTCCCTTGCGCCCAGGACGCGTCCGCCGGCTCCGCGCGGCCCTTCTAGGCCACCGGGCGCCTCTCTATCGTCCGCTGCCGCGTAGCGTGTGGGTGTCATGGCGGCCGGCGTCGAGTTGGCAGGACTAGCCCACGGAACTGGGGAAAGTCACTAAGGCAGAGGAAGAAGTGGCCCAGCTCGGGCGGTGGGAAGTCGTGCGAGGGGCAGAGGCCCCGCGGGGGGTACTGTGACGCAGGGGGCCGGCCCCCGGGGAAGTCTCCGGCCTGGCCTCCGCGTTCTCGTGCAGAGCCGGACGTTGGTGGGCGCCCCCGAAACCGGCGTTGCCTAGGAACCCCGCATTGTGCCGTCGAATCCTGAGTGTGTAGATTTTGGAGCGAAGGCAGCCTTTCGAGGACACTTGGCGGGGTCGTCCGACGGTGCTGGACGCTTTTCTCGGAGCGGACCAGGTCGTTCTCTAACCCGCAGCGATGTCGTCTTGGCTCGGGAGCCTCGGCTCCGGCTTGGGCCATGTAGGGGGCAGCCTGGCTTCCCTCACTGGCCAGATTTCAAATTTTACCAAGGATATGCTGATGGAAGAAGCGGAGGAAGTAGAAGGTAACAGCTGGAGCGATGGGGGAGGGCTTTTCTGGGACCCTGGGAGCGTCCGTTTGGTCCCCAGGTCCATCCGTCAGGAGACGTGGACCGGTGGCGGAGGAGCGTCTCTCCGCCCTTTTCTTTTTCTTTTGCCCCTGCCTCGCCGATTTTCTCTGGTGAGAGACCACCGGCGCCCGGAGAAGAGTTCTAGTTCTCCCTTGAAATCCTCTGGATCTCTCCAAACGGAGCGAAACTTATCCGACGTTGAGCCGAGTTTATTTTTGTTTGGTGTATCCACGCCCACCGCTTACTTTGCCCTGAACTTGGGGGCGGAACTCATTTTGATACTCTTTATACTGACAGTTTAAAAAAATGATTTGTGTGCCACACATAGTCACTTTCGTCTTTTATGTAACAATTGCAGTAACTGGAAGGTTATTTAGTATCGTTTACCCTGTCTGATTTGAATATACTATGGGTGAAACGTAGCTATGTTTTTTAGATTTTTGCTTAGTCTGGTGACATAGCGTTCCAACTGAAAATGTGTTTTTCTCCCCAGTTGCCCATTGCCCAAGTAGAACAAGGGAGATACTTTATTCTTGGGTGTCCTTAGCAACCTTCACTCATTTTTGAAGTCTTCATTTTGTTTTGCTAATGAATAGTGGTTCGGAGTTACATGGTAATCGATAAGGAATTACTATTTTGACTTTTTGAACTATTACTGTCTCTTTCAGCAGATAGTATTTATATCAAAAGAGGCCTTTCATCTCAATCTAGATCTGCTTCCAGAGAGGTAATGGGTGGTCTTTTGGATGATAGCAGTTCCTTTGACAATTTTATTCTGTATACATTCATAGATTAGCATTCTCGTCTTTTAAAATCCTCATGAACCGAACCAAATTTTTATTTGGTTGAAGTAAAGTTGGTTTGATAAAAAGATAGCATTTACACTTAGAATTTCTGTGGGGTCTATTTAGAGGGGAGGAACACTGGGGAGCCGCGGCAACCCATTTTACTGCCAAGGTCACCCCTGGGTGGAAGGTAGCTCAGGTGGGGAAGGTTGGGAATGGGATGGAAAGGGTCATGTGTGTGAGGGCAGTCAGAGGCACAGAAGGCTGGATAACACAGGAAGTGACCAATTTCTCCTTGACTCCTGCAGAGGGGAAAACAGGTGCCAGTTCCTTTGACCCTAAACGAGAAAACATGCTGAATGTCCTGCAGGCTTTTAAGGTGGAATTCATTTTGTTCTTCCCACCAAGTATGTTCCTGCGTTCTCAGTGCTAATGGCTCAGCCATCTACCAGTCTCTGAAAGTAGAAATCTTGGTCATCTTCGTTTTGTCTCTTTTCATCTCTTCCAGTTGGTCACCAAATCTGGTTCATCCTGTGCCAGAATTTTCTTTTATTTGTACTTTCCTTTATTACTCCTGCTTCCTGACTAATAAAGTTCATAGCCCCATTATTTTTCCCACACACTATTTCTGTTTCCCATCCTGTCATCCCCACTCCACTCCCATTGCTGTTGTGGTGCCAGTTGCTCTTCCAAAAACTAATGTGCTTTAGGATCCCTTTACCCTATTATTATGGGGTAAAATTCAAACCTCTTAGTTTTGGAAGAGCAAAAAGCTGTCCAGCTGGGTTCAGCCCACCTTTTCCAGTCTTACCTCTTGTTCCCTCCCCTTCTCTTCCAGGTGCCCAGTGTAAGCACGCAACATACACATGCGTGCTTAGGCCACATGGGACTTTGCCTGCCTGCACAACTTCAAGCCGCTGCATGGGAAGCCCTTCCTTTTCTACTTCCTCCTCTGTCCTTCTTTGCCTAGCAACTATTTTTTCCTGTATGACCCTGCTCACGTGTCAGGTAGTGAAGCCATTGTGACTCCATGGCAGGTTGAATTGATTGCAGGGGATCTGTGTTCTAACAGAACTTTGTGGAACTCTCTCTGACAGCACTTACCATGTTGAGTTATAGTTTATTTCTTTCCTTGATGCTGAAGTACTGTATTTTATTTATCCTTATGTTACTAGTATGTTACTAGGCATGTTTCCTGGTACATAGTA